>QANZ01018906.1:10148-43397 GCA_003254925.1 Chamaecrista fasciculata
AATTTCATTACCATTTCATTTCATAACCACCACAACCAAAAAGTCAAAATATTATTTTTTTATTTCTATCTATTTCCATTATCAATTATCAATTCTACCCCTATACAATTTAAAAAAACCATATATTTATTTCAACCAACCACAATCATTACATACCCTTTTTCATAATTTCACATCCTATTTTTTTCATTACATCTCAAACTAATCCAAACACCATTTTCATTACATAATTTTCTCATTACCATTTTATTACATAAAATCATCATTTCATTACCTACTTCTAATCCAAACACACCCTTAAAAAATATATAGGACAGGTTTCTTTAAAAAATTATACTATAAAGGCTAAATTAAAAATTGGATAAATTAAAAAAAAGTACCCGTGATATAGTCAAATCTCACATTGCCGCTATGTGGTTTTTAGGGCCTCACTTTGAGTGCCTAAGCTTATTGTCGTTAAGCATTAAGGTACTTGTGGTTTTCTTCCGTCAATTTTAACAAAAAATGTTGGCGTGACACTCATATGACTCAGTAAAAAATCAAATTTTTGACCAATAACTATTAGATAGGTTTCATTTTGGTCCTAAAACTATTGTTTGCTCTATTTTGATCCTTAAAATTTCACATTTTTTTTGTTCTTGGTCCCAAACATGTGATTTCATATATGGTTTATTATGCCATGATTTTTCAATAAATATAGGAATGATCACAGGCCAGATTTGTTGGCCAAAAAAAGATCACAAGCCAGATTTTGACCGGACCCGATTAAACTTGGACCGAGCCAAGCCAAATTGGACCACTTTATTTAAAAAAAAATCATATCTTTTTTATTTAACCATTTATCTATTTTATGTATTTTTTAACCTGTATATATTGATAAAAAACTAATTATGTATAAAGTTAATGATGTCTATATTAATAGAAATATTTAATTTAATTTATTTGTTAAATAAATATTAATTTAATTGAAATTAAGTTTATATTTTATGTATTTTGTAATATACAATTAATAAAAATAATAATAGATATATATTTTCTACAATTAAAATAATATATATATAATAGAAAATAAAAAAAATGACTATGCCCTAGGCCGAGCCCTTTCTAGAAGTGCTAGACTCGGGACCGACCCGAAGTTCCCCGGTTGTACCGTGTTTTGTTTACCCCTACCTAGATATGTAATTGATGAACTAAGTTCTAGCCCGAGGGGCTTTTACCTGGTTTGTTGAGGAAATCGAGTAGCGACTTCCGGCAAAACAAAGAACAGCGGGGGTGTTGCCCCACTATTCTCCTCTGATGCCTAAGTTAGTAATAAGTATGTGAAAGTAATCAGTCTAGACTGAATAGAATGCATTACCTTTGGTCGATCCTTTCTAGGCCTTTTATAGTGTGGGAGGCCATGGGTAAGTCCGATATTTCGGGGATTTGGTATCCCACTGATATTGGGAGAATCAGTTTGGCCATGGTCCTTTGGTGAAGATATCTTTTGAAGATATGAAGAAGTATCTTGGAGATATTTAGGCAAATCTTTCATGGGAATCCCTGATTTCCGGAGGCGGATTACGTGAACAGTTTGCTTGACGTTGGGGTCCTTCAGGAGGACCCTTCTTCTGGGCATGGTCGCCCAAGTAGGGCCACTGCGCCCTTGCTTGGGGCGACCATGCCCTTGCATAGGGCATGAGGGCCTGCTGGGGGACCATGCCCTGGTCTAGGGCATGGTGGCCTGCTGGGCGACCATGCCCTGACCTAGGGCATGGTGGCCTGCTGGGGGACCATGCCCTGACCCAGGGCATGGTGGCCTGCTGGGCGACCATGCCCTGGTGTAGGGCATGGTGGCCTACTGGGCGACCATGTCTAGGACATGGTGTCCTTGTCATGCCCTGGGCTAGGGCATGGTGGCCTTCGGTGCGTCCTTCATCTTCTTATATTATCACTAGTCCCTCTAAAAACATGTCATTTTGTCCCCGTTGGTGTCTGTCCCCGCCGTGGTCTGAACAAGTTGTTTTGGGAGTTGGGTTGATGTAGCTTTGAATTTATGAGCCTCAAACATTGTTCCTCTTGCTTGGGCGACCATGCCCTCTGTATTGGGCATGCATCAGGCGAATGGAGATGCCGAGTTTCCTTATTATCCTGATCGAGTTGAGCCTGGTGGTCCTTCAAGGCCTCTTGCAGACTGACTTGCGGAAGGGGTTTGTTAAATGGCCGCCTGGGCCTTTGTCACGACCCCCCTTTGTGGGAGCACGTGACCGGCACGGACATGGGCTTATCCCACGTCGTAAGCCTACCCACAGGCAATCCACAACAATCATTCATAACATAATCTTGATAAATCATAATGCATATATATTCTTTACAATACTTAATCATTATAAACTCGATGTAAATATCATTTCAATGCAACAAAACAAAATACACACTTAGTCAATCTCTCACATAAGTAGCTGGCACAAAATGAGAACGATACATAACCCCAGATTCTCTCTCTAAGTACTAGTGGAGCCAGCAGTGTAGAACTTAGAGCCCGTTTGGATAAACTTGTGTAAAAAGAACTTTATTTATCAAACTTTTTTTAAAAGGTCTTTTGAGTGAAACACTAGTATTTTAAATTATCAAAGTTGTTTGGATATAAAATGTCAAAAGTACTTTTAATTAATAAAATGAACCAAAAGAATAGCTTTTTCAAGTGCTTTTAGTGGAAGCTACAAAATTGAACTTCTTAAAAAAGTTATATTTTAACTTTTTTTGTAACCTCTCCTTTTTCTTAAAAATTTACCCAAACAAGATTTTGTGTTTATAAAAGATCTTTTTTTAATTAAATAAGTGCTTATTAGATCAAAAAAGCCTATCCAAACGGGCTCTTAACATAATTCTAATTAAGAATGAAATACCCACAAGAAAAATGGTGTGGACTCTTGATTGACTTCCTCCTAAAGCTGAAATAGTAGCTTGATCTGGACCTGTATCTAAAAAAAAAAAGAAAATTTAAACGAGGGGTGAGTCAAAACTCAGTGAGTGGCTAAACCATCTCAACTGTGGTGTAGGGCACCACCACGTAGGGAGAGTGGTCACCAGCCAAATAAGAAATCGACAACATTGAGGAATTCGAAATTCCATTCATTCCACTAAAATAATCCAACTTATTGTAGCAATTAAAATATGTATAATCACAAGACGAAAAACAACTCAACTATGGAAAATTAGTAAACTTGAAAAGAATGCAAAATACAAGGACCATCATGAATTTGATAAAGAAAAATCTTCTAGAAATAAGGGATTTTAAGGAATCATACTTGGAGAATTCATTTGAGAATAAGATAAGGTTTAATAGAGAAAATAAGAAGGGAAAAAGAAAGGTTTTATGTTTTATAAACTAATAAGGTTTGGGAGTAGAAAACAAATTATAGAATCATCTTTTAAAACTTCTTTCAAGCATGATAAAATAAGATACTTAAATCATTGAAACACTCATGATATATATAAGAATTTTATAGATAAATTCTTCAAGACCATTAGGTGAAAAGAGGGTTCATGAGAAATTCAAAAATATTGGCAAAACAATCATGACAATAGAAATATAAATCTTTTTCAAACCATACTCTTTGAGACATTAAAATATAGCATTGGAAAATCGCTTTACGTGAAAATGACCTCGTAGCAAGATATGCTTTCTTGAAAATACTGATTGAAAGTGAAATCGCAATTTGTTCAAAGCAAAAAGGTTCATATAAACCAAAAACAACTAAATGACAACTATATCAATAGCGTTTGCCTACAAGGTAACCAGCAATACCATAATAAAATAATTTTTACCATTCTAACGATTAAGGATAATGTAACCTTTAATATTGATAGTATCAATATTCAACAACGTACAACCGTCAACTTATCAACAAGTGAAGAGCTAATCCAACTAATTCATAACGACTATCAATTTACTAGAAAATAAAGCCTCAACATCAACCAATTTATGACAACCATTAATTTATAACCAAGTAAAGGCTCAATGCAAAATAAGATTCAACAATTAATTCACCACTAATCACAAGTAACACACAATTATATTTCAATTTTGCCTCCGATCATGAGGGAACCGCACATAGCATCACCTCAAGTTCTCAACCCGTGGGGACCACACACAGCTTTTCACCCATCGGGAGCGCACACAGCATTATCTAAATCCGTGGGGACTGCACACAGCTTTTTAAACCCATCGGGACCGCTACAACATTATCTCATTCATTTCACAAACAATCAACAATAAAGCAATCACCAAAGTAAAGATTTTCAATCAACATCACAACTAGAGCTATGGGAGAGCAAACACATACACAAACACAAACTCAATCACAATCACAAACACAAATACGAATATAAATACAAGTACAAATTCAAATCCAAATACAAATACAATTACAATTACAAATATAAAATACAAATACAAAGACAATCACAAATACGACTACAAACACAAACATGAATACAAACGCAAACACAAATGGAAGTACAATCAGAGACAAACGCAATCAGAGACAAAAACACAACCCGGTCAGTCTACCCAAGACACACAACATTCGAAGAGGAATTAAGCACTATCACCACCATAAATCTACACTTTACATGATCAAATAAGATATACAACTAGAATTCCATATTTCCCATCACTTATAGAAATCAATAAAATTCACAAAAAGAAAGCACACATATAGGAATATCACAAGGTCTATGGGAAGCTCAACAACATTGATAACATAGTAAAGAAAATCAATCAAAATACAAGAATATGAAGATGACAATAAATTCATCCAACACTTGTCAAGGCCAACTTATAAAAATCTAAATAATCAAGAACACCATCTCCCTCATCAATTATAAATAATTCAAGTAGTATTGCAAAATCAAGATTTCCACCATAAGGGAATTTGCCACCAATTTGAACATTTCTCAACCTCAACCCTTCATTGGGGAGAAATACAAATAATCATCTCATCCCACAGTAAGATAATATACCATACATAACCACTCATCCACAAGTAATAATTATATCAAAGTAATTTAATTCAAAGTCAATCACTCACCATCATCAACGAAATATTTAAAATACGAAGACTTATATCCGAAAGTACTCAAGGTTCCCAAAATTTTGACAAACTGTCAATGAAAGAATTTAGTTCACAAAATAAACCAATCTAATCATCAATCAAGCCCTCACCCGAGGCAAGGAGGAAAAAGCCACTCACCTTAGCCGATCAAGTAGATTCCATATCTTCTTTCGTTCCTATCGTCTATTGGCGCAAGACATCTGAAAACATTAACATACTCTTGATAACATGACCAACACCATATTCAAGAAACAACTCCAATGACTGAAGGTTCTAAACTACCACAAATTCACCCTTTAGCAAATTAGCTAACGAACCACATATGGACCCACTAACCAAGCACTTATCCTTCCCTTTCCTACACCCACCTAAAATCTTAGCGTCTTAGCCAAGGGTTCAACACGAGGCTTGGGTATCAATTTGGGAGCTTTAACAATGTTGTGAAAATCAAATATTCATAAGAACTCACAATCAAGCCTCAAATCACTACCATAGACTCATTCTCATATGTTTATCACCTTCTTCCCTTTCAAGCAAATATTGTTTAACTCATCTATCACCCTTGGATTCAATGTTACTGTTCCAAAGTTCTCTATAATTCCAACATGTGTCATTTGGTTTGTTAAAGCCATAAAAATCCCATAGGGACCAAAATGCAACTTTAAAGTTCCATATACGATAACCCATTTTCAAAATATTCATTTTAAATTCAAACCAAAGCATTAGAACTCATTTTTATTATCCAATGAACTCGTCCAAACTAACAATTTTAAGAAACAATGAGATTTGATCAAAAACCCCAAATTTTCCAAATTTCCGTCACTTTTGAACCCTAGAGTCAAAACAGCCCCAAAACTCAACTTTATGGAATTTTAATAGGTTCTAGAGGTACCCAACATGATATACTATCATCAAATGGTCTATTCCAACAAAGAACATCAAGAAAATTGAAGAATTTGATGATTTTCGGGTATACCTTCATTTTGGCCGAAAATGGTGTTTGGAGTTGTTTACCTAAGCTTGTGTGGCTTCCAAAATGGCTATGGAGGTTGGGAGAATGAAGTGTGAAGGTCAAAGATTAAGCTAACATCAAGTAATTTAAGTTATATCAGCAAAATTCATACCACCAAGAGAGAATGACCAAAAGAGGGAAAAAAAACCATAAGAAAGTACCAATCAAGAAAGGGAAAGGGAGGACGGCGGAAGGTGGTGGAGCGGCGATCTGGGCTGGTGGTGGCACTGGTTGGTCGTGGGTCATGGTTGAAGGAAGGAGGAGTCTTGAATGGTAAAGTTTGGCAAAATGAGAAACTTACAATCGCATATGCTGATATATAGTCTGTGGGGTGTTATCTGGAATTTTTAAAAACTTTTTGTGGCAATCTGATATTACGATTCATTATCTCAAAGGTTGGTATTTGTGGGAATACCCAGAATATCCAAAATATTTTCAAAATAGTCCCTAAAATTTCAATTTCTCTAGAAGAAGAATTTCTTGACAAACTTTATATTGTTAGCTTCATTACGGAGAGTAGATTCAAATATGAAATTCGTTTTTGAAATATTCGATTCAAACATCTTTCAATTCTTTCTCAAATGTGTCATTTATCGGGTCCAAAGAAAAACTCAGATAAAATTTTAAACTCCGTTTGCTCCCAAATTTTTACCACAACCTCATAAAAATACGTATTTTCCAAATATGACAACTAAAACTCTAAACTATCGAATTTTATAATTTCTAAAAAAATCTAAACTAAAAACTCCCAATCACGGCCTAAAACTAACTTTAAAATCTATTTGAAAATCTAAAAATTACTAATTCTACTCCTAAACCCCCAAAATTAATTTCTAAAACTCTGGGATTTCATACTTTCTCTCTCCCAAATTTAAAATTTCGAATCCTTCTTTGAAAAATACCAACAGCAACTCTAGCCACCTTGGTCTGTAAATGATGAATCTTCGTTTCGATGTCGTCGTCGTCGACTATTACGACTCGCTTCATCGCAATCACCTGAGTGGTGTCGTTGTCGTCGCAACACCGCCGGTTACAACCCTGTTTCATCGCAAAAATGAAGGGGAAGAAAAGGGGTTCAATTTTGGCCAAGAAAAAGAAAAGAAAAGGGGTTCAATAAGGAGGTTTAGGGCATAGGTCTCTGCATTGTGTTTCCTGTGTCGTTTTGGGGCTCTTTTTGTTTTTCTTTGCTTTTGTGTAGTTTTGGCATTTTTCTCTGCCCAAAAAAAAAAACTTTACGGATCAAAATGAAAGTTTGGACAAATATTAGGGACAAAATAAGGTTTTTCCTAAATAAAAATATTACTTTATATTTTGGATAATATTATAATTTCATTTCACATAGTTTGAGGGGTTAAATTTTAATTTCTCAAAAAATATAAAGTTTACATCTTCAACAACTTGCCTATTCATTATTAAATATCATTGGATCACATCAATAGCTTTTATTGTGCCACATCACCCATTGCAGACACCGATACAAGTTGCATGTTAGACTATCTCCAAATAGTTTTTACTACTTGACAATAAAAATGTGATTTTAACTATATATGTTTAGTTACTATAAAAATTTCTCTACAAATTGATTACATGGGCATCAACGCATACTAAGCAAGAGTATGTATACCAAAGACCTATTCTGTTATTTTATAATATTAATTAATTAATTTTCTTTATAGTTTATCTTTATTTTCAATTCAATCTATATAATCAAAAACTCCACCAAAACATCTAAACTTATTTATTAGATCTTGAAATTATAATTTTTAGATCTTAAATTAAACTAATCAACTTTTTCAATGATCAATGCTATCAAGTATCAACCGAGAACACAATAAACAGATGTGTAAGTTATTTTTTTTTAAAAAAAATTATTAGAAAGGCGTGTGGAAAGTAAAAAAAGAATTATTCTTTGGAGGAGGAGATTGGGATATGAATTTGAAGTTTTTCTGTTTTCTATAAATTAAGGAATCATTCACGTTCTCCCGCAATAGGATTGGAAACCTGATCGAGATGAATATGTAGCAACCTATGATGTTGAGAGTGGCATGTCAAGAACTATTAGTACACCGAATCCTAGTGATCCTAACATAATTGCACATATTTTCAAGTGGGAAAAAAGATGAAACTCACATTCGATTTGTTTGGTGACATTGAAGATAAGGTGTTCTTTGAGCATATGGGTTTTGAGTGATTATAAAGCTAAACATTGGTTAGGCCCTAAGCATGTGAATTTGGAAAAGATGGGGATTGCAAAGTAGGATTTGTTTGTTGTTGATTATATAGTTTGACTTAAGAGTGGAGGTTGTTTGCTATTTCCTACGAAGAATATTGTGTATAAATATGATTTGGTGGGTGAAGAGAAGCAATGCTTGAACAAGTATGTGGGCATGAACTAAGCAGTTTTTTTAGCTTGATTCCTTATTCGAGTACTCTTTGTTCATGTGCTAAATCTCTTCATACAAGAAATATAGGATCTGAGGAAGATAGTGAATAACAATTTGGGTGTGACTCTCTCTATATATCACCTTTTGCTTTTCCCTAAATAGTTGATTTTTGTAATTCAAAAGTAGCTCTATGAGATGTTGAACAAGCCACTTACAAATTTTTCTTTTGTATGTAAAAATATAACACAGTTAGAATTAGATGGACAAGTCCAAATGTTATTAAATGATTTTTAGACCATATATTCATCGAAAGATTAAACTTATGAGGTTAGATTCTGATATCTTATGGGACAAAGCAAAATAGCAAATAAACAGACCTCCTTAGCAAAATATAACACCATTAGCTTTATTTATAGCTTTTGCCTCGCATTGCATCCATTATGATTTTAATAATGCTATAATAGTGCTCCAATTTAAAAACTACCAAGTAAAAGAGGACAGAACCATGAATTGAATGTTAGACGGATTTAGAGGGGACAAAACCTTATATATCTCCATCCTCACAAATGAAGAATTGCACACATAGCAACATAGAAAAGGAAAGCATCAATATAGACTAACATAAAACACTTAAAAATATTCATATCAATAAAGCGACAATTAACAATGAAGCAGACATTGTAAAAACATGAGGAAATAGTCAAATCAATAACCAAGAGGAGAGCATTTAACTGGATAAGAAACAACACACAATATGCCATATTAATTCAGCAGTGAATGACTATAACCACTAAACACTGCTGTATTGAATAAATCGAACTGATTCAAGCTTAAATCATCATCTCAGATTTCGATCAATTTTAAGTATAAAAGAGATTATTAAATAGATTGAGTTTATCTTAGATGGAGGTAATTTAGGAATACCGTAAACAGATCAACATTAATCAAAGGATTCTAATTATCTTCAAGGTTAGTCTTAGATGGAGAAGAAAGGACTTCAAGGTTATTTTAAATTACCTCACTTAGGGTAGTCAATCTTCCTAAGGGATCCTTTCAGTGCAGCTTCTGCTATGAAAATTTTGTAACAGGGACTGAAACAAAATTTTAATAGGGACTAAAACAGAATCACACAACACATCCTCAGACCAAGATTACAAAACATACACTCAAAATTTATTCGTTCTCTTTTTAACATCATCATTACCAAAATGCATGGGATATAATAGAGCAAAAATTCTTATTAACAACCAAGCTATGGAGTATGAACACTTCATTTTGAGGGCCTGTAGTTGTATTAGATGCCTGTTCGCGTCCGTCACCCGTACGACACCCATACGACACATATTTATAAGTTTCAAAATATAAAATTGATTTTTTGTGACTTTAACATGATAAACAATATAAAATAATGACACATATGACATATATTATGAATAAACATTATAAGTTTTAAAGTCTTTATCAAAATTTATGGATTTTTAATTATTTATATATATAAATATATGACGTGTCGTGTAATGTAATTTTGAGAATTTGACGTGTCAGTGCGTCCCTATCCTTGTCAGTGTCAGTGTCCATACTTCATAGAAAACAAGTCTTGACATTCTTTTGAGATAACTTCATTCCAAGTCATCAAATTCTAAGCATGAATCCAAACCTTAAGGGGGCGTTTGGTACACGAATTATTTTTTCATTCCCGAAAATCACATTCCCAGGAATGTGATTCCCAGGAATAAGATTCCCAGGATTATAAAAATGTCTGTTTGGATGAGTTAAAGTAATTCTAGGATTATTTTACAATATTTCCAGGAATGTTACAATCTTGTGTTTGGTTCAACTTTGATATTCCTAGGAATGTTTAATACTTTTACAAATATGCCCTTGATTTTTTATTATCAACTATTAGTTTATCAAATGTAGAAATTCTTCAAAACAATTTGAGAAAAATACTATATCATAAAAAAATAATTATATCATAATTAAAATTTTTAAATAACATTAATAGATTTATGAGAAAAATACTATTTCATAACACAATGTCCATAATTCTCAACATAATAAAATTGTCTAAAAAAGTTTCACTCTAAAAATGTGTCAAACCTGATAAATTTCTTATGCATTTCAAGGTGGTAGAAAGTTGTAGAATGGCAAAGATGAAAAGTGACAAGGGTTTGTAGAAAAAGAATTAATTAAGGGAAATTAATTAGGGGTAATAAAATTATTTTGGATGGAAAAAATAATCCCATGTCATGGGATTGGACTAATCCCACCCCCTAGGGTGGGATTAAAAAATAGCTATTTTAGGAAATTATGTTATTCCTGGGAATACAATATTCCCGGGACTAATTTTCCAATCCGCATACCAAACGCGGGATTACTCTAGTCCAGAGCTTATAATTCCGGGCTTATTTTTTCAATCCGTGTACCAAACGCCTCCTAAAGCTATTGACGCCAAGATCAAGATTTGAAAGAAGAAAAGGGTCATCAAATTAAACCAAGCAAAACTAAAACAAAAATTTCAAACTCCTACTTCCAAGAGACAGGAAAGAGGCATTGCATCAATTTTCATTATTAGAACTCTAAATCATCCTCAAAGCATTCACAAACACTTTGAGTGCATAATCATAAACAAGCACAACTACACTCAAAAGTGGGTTATATATATATATATATATATATTAAAAGATTTGGGCTTGGGCTTGGGCCATCGGGCTTCAAATTAATTTCCAATCAGATTAATCCACTGCCTTGATCAACTTGGCTACAGACTAACATGTCTGTTGGAAGTACTCTTTCACATAAACAGAAACGTCGGTTAATGGTGTTTTTTCATACTCCATAAATTAAACAGTTCCAAGGGTTTTGTTGTATCCTAAGAGAGATATCATGTGGATAATCTTATAGCACAAGTATAATCTCTTAAAAGAAAGTGTATTATTCACACCTCAAAACCCACAATTATCTTCTTCTCATACTCTATTTTTCCAATAGGTTGGAGAACTCAAAATCTTATATGGTGTCTTTTTAGAAAAGCTTGTTTGATTCCTAGGAAAACTTAGTATCATAATCTTCAAACAAATCTTTTGTGTGGGCTATCCGAAAGACGAAAACATAGAAAAGATTTTCAGTTTTCCTGGTTAAAGGACTATATGATAAAGATTCGGTACTAATCTGTAATTTTTTGGACTTTTTTCGACTGAACTAAAATTATTTTCTGCATGTCTGCACCAATTTGTAATTTTCTAGACTGTTTTGGACCGAACTCAAATTATTTTCTACATGTCTGCACCAAAAAAGAACAAAAAATAACTTGAGGTTCAAAATGATATTAATCTCATAGAAGAATCAGAACTAGAGAAATGAGTAGTGATGAACGAACTAGTGATCAGTAATCCTATATCATCTTAAAATTTGTGATGTTGCTGTAATAAGTTGTTTCTTAATTACTGATCACTTGTTCTAACATTTCTTAATTGAAGTGCAATTTAAGATGATATATATATATATATATTAAACAATAAAGTGATAAACACACAAATATAATTTTTTTTTAGACATGAGAGATGTATATCGTATATTCCATGTAATAATTGCACTCTTTATATAATGCAAATGAACCGGGATGCAATTTCTGTGTGTATTCTATTGGAGAACCATCCAGAATATTTGTCACTTGGGAATTTCACTGCCGATTTCGAGTGGCCACGCACATGCCATTCTATCCTTTCATAACAATCTATAATTTTATTATGTATATAGATTTTAACCATGAACTCCAAAAAGAAAAATAAAATGAAATGCTTGATACTTTAAGAAATCGAGTTTCTTTTTTTTTTTTCCTAGAAGATTAATCTTTGAATTTTTTATGTCGTATATATAGCTTGGGTAGAGCAGAAACAAGAAACCAATTAAGTAGGCAATTCTGAGAGGCAACTAAGATCTGATCAATAATAATAATAATAGAAAAAGATTATGAAACGCACTTGTCTCAATTAAAAGGGAGTTAATCAGGTTTTTTTTCATTTTCATTAGGAACTGCCTTCTTTTATCAAGTTGGCCGATCAGTGATATTAATATTATTGTGCAACTTGATAAAAGTGCAATTTAGGAATTTTCATTCGGATTTTTGTGCAATGGGTCAGTTTCTGCCGATGAAATGATTGTGATAGAGGACATTTTGGATCTCTTAGACTCATTTAGAGTGAGTTGGGCTTTGTATACTGATAGTGTCCTTTTTACTCATATTTGGGAGACGCTACAAAAAATTTCTATGGGACCAAATAGTATGTATACTCTCAATCTTAAATAATTGAACTGTTCTTTTAATACCAAAAGAAAAAAAGGGAGTTAATATTAAATTTTTTTTGGTAAAAAACCTAAAAAATTTATCATAAAGATTAAATGGGGTGAGAGATCAAGCGCCAAGGAGAGAGAGAAAGTGGAGTGAGAGAAGCATAAATTAAATGGGGGAATTTCAATTTGAAAAGCAGGAAGGTGAAAGGGACTGAGAATTATAAAGGCATATATTCATCTTTCTCTCTGAATCTCTTCTTCACTTTTGAATTTTGATGCATGGATTATGATTCTGATCATGAGTGACTTCAATGTTCAATTAGATCAGACGATACCCTCTTCAAATTAAAGCTTGTTCTTGCCAAACATCCTGACCAGGTTCACTCCATCCATCAATCATATCGCTTCTTCAATCTTAATCTTTTGTTGGTAATTAAACGTAATAATTCCTTAATTACCGGGCTTGCAAGTATTTCGAAAGGTGAAACAGCTAATCCAAAAATTTAAGGTTGTTCTATATTGATATGAGTCTAACATTGGATAGTTAATCGAAAGTAAGACACTATATCTATATAAGATTTTGTATTCTCCAACCTCAACAATTAACTTTTGGGGTGTGGTTCTTCTAAAAACTTATATTCGTATGACATACTCTGGTCAAAATTTGAACCTCTGAACGTTTAATTTGCTCCACTTGACTACTCACATTTGGTTCTCTTAATTTTCTTCAATCTTAATTTAATTATTCCTGATTGCAAATATACTTCATTCATTCATTAATTGTTTATCTTCCTCCATTCTATAAATACATATCATTTATTCCTCTGCATTTCATACATACCTACCTACCAAACTAACACTTCCACAAACTCAGTGATCTTATATGCCATATATATTATTATTCAATTTGTTGGCTGTTTCTTGGAGTTCCTCTCAACACTTCGTGTGTATATATGTTTGTGTATACATTGATCTTCATCGATCTACCTGTATTCACATTTCTTCATTTGAAGTGTTTGGGGTAACTCCTAGCTTCACCCAACATTACTTCATTATATTGCATGATCCATGATTCCATTCATACATAATATCTCCCTCAATGGCTTCATTCTTTTCGATCTGAATTATTTATTACTTGTCTTCTGATTGGTACTGTTAAATTAGTGTATAGAATTACATTTTGAATTGGAGGGTAACTTTGGATTCAGAATTAGAATTACATTTTGAATTGGACGCATGCCTTATTGAAATTACATTTTGTCCATTTGCCAAAAGTAAATCTTGCTTATTTTGGAAATACACATTCTTATGCCATGAATTTTGATTTTATCATAAAATGCTTGGATTGAATAAATTATATCTCTTAATGCACTTGATTGTTGACAAAAGAATGTTGGAAAAATTAGTTGTGCTAGGGAAGAGAATTAGTGGAATGTTTCTAATCTTATTCTTTCTCTCTCCTATTCCCTATGATTTTGATTTTATATTATCCTATGTGGATTTTCTTGTGACTCATCACAATTCAAGATTAAGGACTAAATTGATACAAGATGATATTATGTGTCCTTTTGTGTAAATTTAATCTTGAGAAATCACATTTTAGGTGACATATATCTTGGACGAATTAATTGCATACATAATTCATATATATGTCATATTTGGAATAATGCATATGGGAGCATGCTTCATTTGGAAATTAATTAATTAAAATGCTCCATCTTGAAACATTATATATAGCATGCTTTATTTCCGGAAAATAAAATCTGATATTATGCCTTATTGTTAGAATCAATTAGTTTCTCTCTTCTCTCTTATAATTAATGTAAAATTGGCTAATTGAATGAGAGAGATTTGCTGATTATTAATGCCTTGTTTCTAACTCCACTCACTCAGATTTTGCCTACAATTTTGGCCAATCACAATTAAGTTTATTGACTAATCTTATCTCCTTGAAATTGCAGGCCAATAATATTTTAGAATTATTTATGCTGAAGGAAATAGCCGTTTGTACTCCACTCAAACACTCTCCAACAGTCATTTCAAGTTTGGGTGTAAAAGAATGAAGTCTTGAAGATGTAGACAAGAGCCAAAAAGCCAAAACGAATTGTTGTGTGCAAATCAACTAGGTTCTATACATTCTTCATCTTGCTGTGTGCATACATCCTTCCTGCTGTGTGCAGAAGACATCCTTCCTGCTGAGTGCAGAAGACCTTCCTGCTGTGTGCAGATTTCCTGAGCTTTGTGCTTATTTTTCCTGAGCGAAAATCTCTTTGTGAGATAAACTAGATCTCTTCTTCATCTTGTGTGTTTGTAAAATCTCTAAGAAAGTGAAAGTGGGCTTCTAGGGTGAAACCTGTGAGGGTGAACTTTGTGTGGTTCCTGGGGAAGCAATATACTGAGATACTTGTCTTAGAGTGATTATTTAGGTTGTATTGTAAAACCAAGTTGGTTATCTCGTGTTGTATGCTTTAAGGAAGTGAAGGTGAACTCCTAGGGTGAAACCTTTGTAGGTGAGCCGTGTGTGGTTCCGTAAGGAGTGATATATCGAGAGACTTGCCTTAGAGTATATTTGGGTTAAGTTGTAAAACCTTGTGAGGTGATCCCAAACTTTGTGCAGATTGTGTATTTGTTACAATATATAAAAGGACCTCTAGCTGGTTGGTTGGTTACAGGTGTGGATGTAGCATAAGGGAAACTTCCATTTCAAGGATTATACCCTTATTTGAACCACTATAATGTGCTGGTGTGGTCGTTCCTTTCCTTAACTCTTTACACTTCCTGCAGTATCTGTTTTGTCAAGGAAATTGTTTTTTACGCACTTCCTAAACATTTTATTCCTCACTGTTTTTAGAGGAAGCTGCGTTCAGGAATGTGTTTATTTCCTGACAGTATTTTCAAGGAAGTATATTCAAGGAAGAGTTATATTTCCTGACAGTTTTTCAAGGATACATATTTTTAAGAACAACTCAGTTTTTGAATACACTATTATAAGCAACTGTCATACTTCCTCTGGAAGCTTTTCAAGGAACGAATTTTCAAGAAAAGATTTTAAAGTTTCCAATTCACCCCCCTCTTGGGTTATTTTAACTATCATATTTTCTAACAAATAAGAATAAAGAACCTACCTTGATCCATAGCTAATCAGCACGAAGGCGGGTTGAATTCTTCCAAGGTGTTAGATAGTTGTCAGAATCCTCTCACAAGATGGATATGAGAGTGACATAATAGGGTTCTGAACATTAGTCTGACTTTCCTGACTAACTCCTATATATAACTATCCCACCTTGAGGAACCACAACCCAAAAGATACCTAGCCCAAATAGATTTGGCCCAACAACAAGGTTGGACTTTATAGTTTCTACACATTATATTTATTTATTTGTTTAGCCCAGACTCATAAAATAACATAATTAGTCCATAAATAATAACAATAAGATCAATTAATTAATTGGACTAATTATAAATATTTAATAGCCTATTATGTACAAATAAAATATATAATGTGTGAGTCTACCAAATACAAAATTGCTAACACCAACTTCGAAGTGTTTGGGGGAGCTCCAATATGGTGTTCATCACACCTATAATCAGCTAGCTCCAGGGTCCTTGGATCTCATCTATCTTTCTTTCTCCATTAATTCCACATTTTTTTATTTTAAATTATTGCAGTATTTAGTGAAGCCACACTTATTTACATAAATTATATATAGAGTTGTGTTTTGAGGATTCATCATGGCTAACTATTGTGTTGGGCAAAGTGTACTTTTGATCCTATAATTTTTTGGTTCCCCAAGGTATCTCCTAGCCCGATGGGCTAAGTGATGGAGATTGTGCCCTAGGGTCAATCATCCTTTAGATATGTTGGGAACATATCAATTAATTTATGGAGATAAATTAATGGTTATCATATTATTAGCATGTTTACTATGATAACAGTCCATGATTAATTATGAGATAGTTAATCTAAAATAGTCCCTGGTCGCTCATTCGAGTGGGAGCTTGAATCGAACTAAGACCAGCATGACCTCGGTGCATGAGATGCACGCACTAGATGCTGGGACGAGAGTCATGGTGCAATTATGTAAGAGTTACAAGTTGCTGGACCGACCCGGAGAGTCCTGCATGGGTTCAGTCATTAGCTAGTCTCTCCTGTACAATCTGTCATGATGCCCTTAGACCTGAGGTCTTGACTATTCCGGCATTACAGTTGTCAAGCTTTGGCTTAGTCTAACGTTATCCGTAACAGGGTAGCCATAAGGGCTGAGTACGGGTTTGGTTGATTGTCGTGCTGAGGAATGTGGTTGACCAAGATGGAATTTTGTCCCTCATAGAGATGGGAGATATTTAACTGGGCCCCTCGACGAGTCTGTCCAAGGGAATGTGTGGCCACACTGGATTTTGGGACTTACTCAGGAGATCGAGAAAGTTGAGGTTTGGATTTTGGATGACATTCCCATGCCTAATCCTTACCGAAATATCGTAGGACAAAAAGGGATCTGAACATGATAGTACTAAGGTTAAGTCGTTTATGGGTTAGAACGATAACTCACGTGTCTTGGGTAGTCGTGATGGCTTGCTAGAGTCCGCTCTCGACTTGTAAGTCATGAGATGATTTACTGCCAACTTCACGTGGGGCCTGCTGGGTCACACACGAGCAGGAACCAGATGCCAAGCTGGAACACGAGTTAACCCTAATTCGTGGGTCACATTTGTGACACCGTTTGAGACATAACTTATTGTGGGACATAAAGTCTTGTCTTGAATTAATTATCTACAGATATATTATATTTAGATTTGTGAGACAAATTTAAATATATATATATATATAATAATTGTTAAATAGATAATTGGATTAGGCTATTTACAATTATATTCCTATTTATAATATTAGGGGAATTATAAATTAGATAATGTTCCTAAGAGTTAGGAAATTATTAATTTATTAAATTCACTAATATTAGGTCTAAATAGGATGAGGTTGGCGCCTCATATATACAAGGGATTTAATTAATAAAAATGTTTTATTAATTAAAGTCATGGCTTGAAATTTGAAATTCAAATGAGATTTGATCTAGATTTCAAATGGATGAATTAAATATATTAAAGTAATATTTTAATTCATGATTTATAGGGCAAGTCGAAATTCTAGGCCCATTGGATTTAAAATATTAATGTAATATTTTAATTCAATTATCTAGAGTTTGAGACTTGGTGAGATTGACTTAAAGATATTCTGGGAATTCTTTAATTCAATATTGTTGGAAAATAACAAATTAGTTATAACTATCTAAGAGTTAGTTAGTTATTTTGATTTATTAAATTCCAACAAAAAAAGGGGGAGGATAGGCGCATGGCTTGGAGAGAGATTTGGGAAGATTTGATCTTCCAAATTGATTCTCCAAGATTGCATTTTGATTCCAACTTTAATATTAAGGTAATATTTTAAATTGGAAATCAAGTCCTAAAATTATGATATTAAGATATTATAATGTTATAATTTGATAATTATATAATTTTAGGCCTTCCTAAAATTATAATTATCAAAGTCCCCAAACCCTATAAATAGGCAAGCCATAAGTCGACTTAGCCATGCCAATTCTAGAGAAAGAAAAATTTCGATTTTGATCTAAGTCTAGAGAGAGAAGTCACAAACTTGAGAATTGGATTCTTGAGAGTGAAATCACAAAAGGGTGAGAGCCTCATGCACATAGGAAAAGTCGACTAGCCTAGTTTTCCTTAGAGAGAAAATTCGATTTTCTCTTGGTAAGGAGAGAGAAAGAAAAATCTCATCCTAGCTTTCCTAGAGAGAGAAAGTGGCGCAATATTAAGAGTTAATATTGTGTGGAAAGGTTGTGTGAGATCAAGAAGAGTTCTTGATCAAGGCGCCATCAAGTTCTTGGACATTCAAGAAGAGTTCTTGAATTCAAAAGAACACCCGTAGATAAAGGTTCCGGATTCACTTGAGAAGTGAAGGAGGCTAGCACCTAGGCATCTCCAAACTGTTCGTGTGGATTACCGGCGGAGGAAGGACGCGTCAAGTGGACTTCTTCGGAACGCCCCGTTCAACTAAAGCGATTGAAACTCTGAGGTATACCACTTAACCAAAAGTTTTAAATTCAGCTAGCGGATCCGTTCGGGAATTCTTGGACCTGGGCGTTTATTGTTTCTTTAAAATTTTAATTTTACATGCTTCCGCTACCTTAGGCGCCCTTGAATTCCCGACACTAAGGACTAATCCTTCGCGGATCGGAGCTCTATTTAAGGATTTGCCGCTGGCCAATTGGTTGTTGCATACACAAGACGGGGATCGAACCCCCGACACTTGCTTAAGCGACCTAGTGAGTGATCCTATAATTTTTGCTCAGATCTCAATATGGTCTTATAATTTTTTTTTTTGCATTATTAGTCTCATATCTTTTGGTCAAGTACAAAACTAATCCCATATAGTTTCAAATATTTCTTTTGTTGTAGTTTTGATATCATATCTTTACAAATTGTTGGAGCATTGATTAGCAAAATCAGGGGTTCCCAGCCACTTGATTGGAGCGTTGGAACGAATGGTGCTCGTAAGCTGGTTTCAATTGGTCGAAAAAGAAATCAAGAAAAGGAATTATCATGAGGCTAAGTGTAAATTCCCAAGCCCCTAAGTTGAGAAATGTGAGAAACGGTATCGCAATTCACTTTGCAAGTATGCGAGTTGTACTAATTTTATATTTTGGACAATATTTATTTATTTTAGTAGAGCTGCCAAAATAGGTTAGTCCAACTCGGCTCGACCCTAACCCTATTAGCCCTAAGTTAATTAGCGTCGGGCTCAAAAAGCCTTATTTAAAATTTGGCTAAAAAATTATAGCTCAACTCGGCCTTATTAGGGCCTAGGGCTAGCCCTATAGGCCTTTTATTAATTTTGTTTTAATTTTTTTAAATACAAATAAAAATAAATTTTCAATTATGTATTTTTTTTAATATAAATCAAAATTACAAAATAATATCACAAGTCACAACTTAAATAAATATTTAATATTCTCAAAATTACATAAAATTATTAATGTAGAAGCGAAAATGAGTAAAAAAATATATATTTCACAAAATTATTCATGATTTATCCATCCATCACTATATAATTTCTATTACCTTCCTTTGAAAAATTATTTTGGAATTAATATTTATTTTTATTTACAGTTAAAAATATATAAAATATTTAAAACATTAAATTATTATAATACTTTAAATATTTTTTAATAATAATAGATAATTAGGGCTAGCCCAAAACCCTAATCCTCTTTGGCCCTAATCTTAGGGCCAGGCTCAAAAAGCCCTAATTTAAAAATTAGTCACTTTTTGTAGCCCGACCCTAAATTATTTTATAGGGCTATGGGCTAGCCCATTTTGACAGCAAATAATTTTAGGGACTAATTTGTAAGAATTCTAAGTTTTATGGAATATGCATTTATTTTATATTTTGGACAACATAATAATTTCACATAGTTTGAAGGGTTAAATTTTAATTTCTCAAAAATATGAAATATAACTCTTTAACAGGTTGCTGCCTATTCATTATTTAGCACTGTTGGATCATATCAATGGTTATAATTATGCAACCTCATCCATTGTATAGATGCAACAAGTTGCATGCCCTTTAACTATATAAGTTTAGTTACTATAACAATTTCTCTACAAATTGATTATATGTGCATCAACACCTACTAAGCAAGAATACATATATAGCAAAGGCATATTCTGTTAATTTTTAGATTTCGACGGGTATCATAATTTAATGGGTATCATAATAATTTATATATATATCTAGTAACTTGTAACCAAGAATTCGCATTAGTGGAACCTGAAGCCATTTAAGAGAATCAAAATGAACACTTCCTTCCTTCTCCTTCTTGAGAGCCAAAATCTTGATCTCATCATTCTCTTCTCATATTCCCAATATTTGATCAGTTTGTGACAATTGAACAACAGGTCTTTTAATTCCATTAAACTCTTTTGAAGGAAATGATGAGTAAAATCCATATGCATATTCAAGTGTTGCTCCAAATTCTTCATTGAATTCACAGAAGCAAGTATTTCTTAAAGCAACAGTCTGATAATTGGTTGTTCAAGGATGATACTTGCTTCTTCATTCGACAAAGAGACTCTCCGAAATTCCTTAAAATGCACGCATTACAAAGAGAGGATGTTTCATAGTCTTGTGGTGTACATACAAGATTCTTTCAATTTCTTCGCTTAACCGATATGAAAATCACAATCTCTAGCAACATATTTCTTTTTTGTCCAAGCTATTTTAAAGTGTTTGTTTGTAACCCCACAACACTTCTTTCTCCTACATTCTCAGTCCAATTTGCACTGAGAGATTCACACGTGGATATCTTAATCTTCAATACGTCTTCGAATGCGATTCTTAAGATTTCAAGTTGTTTGCTTTCGATGATAGATTCGATGGGTCATTTGAATGTTCAATCTATGATCCAAAAAAAGATGTGTGGAAAGTAAAAATAGAATTATTCTTTGGAGGAGGAGATTGGGATATGAATTTCAAGTTCTCTGTTTTCTACAAAGGTAATCATTCACATTCTCCTGCAATGGGATTGGAAACCTGATCGAGATGAATATATAGCAACCTATGATGTTGAGAGTGGCATGTCAAGAACTACTAGTACACCTAATCCTAGTGAAGCTAACGTGAATTATTAGAACTAAAACAAAATTTTCAAACTCCTACTTCCAAGAGACACGATAGAGGCATTGCACCATTTTTCATTATTAGAACTCTAAATCATACTCAAAGAATTCAAAAACACTTTGAGTGCATAATCATAAACAAGCACAACTAAAAGATTCAAGAACTCTAAAGCATACTTTGAGTACAAAACATACACTCAAAAGTTAGTTGTTGAGGTTGGAGAACTCAAAATTTTATATGGTGTCTTTTTAGCAAAGCTTGTTTGATTCCTTGGAAAATTAGGTTCTGGTTGTGGTTTGTTGTAAGCTTAGTATCATAAATTCATTATCTTCAAACAAATATTCTGTATGGGTTGTATGAAAGACGAAAACAGAGAAAAGATTTTCAGTTTTTCTGGTTGAAGGACTATATTGATAAAGATTCGGGACTAATCTATAATTTTTTGGACTGTTTTGGACTGAACTGAAATTATTTTCTGCATTTCTGGATCAATCTGTAATTTTTTGGACTGTTTTAGACTGAACTAAAATTATTTTATGCATGCTTGTACCAATCTATAATTTTCTAGACTGTTTTGGATTGAACTGAAATTATTTTCTGCACGTCTGGACTAATATGTGGCTAAATTTCATCTGTGGGGACTGATCTGGATTTAATTTTTATCACTGGGACTGTTACAATTTAAATCCGGACTGAATTGCTTTTTTTTTGTGAAATGAAGAGAGAATAAAAATAAACTAAATCATAATTTGAAGATCAAAACATAACAAAAAATAACTTGATGATCAAAATGAAATTAATTTAATAGAAAAATCAGAACGAGAGAAATTGGTAGTGATGGACGAACTAGGGATTAGGGACTAGGTTATTTCACTAATTTGGGTAGTCTCAACTCTCAAGTAATACTTGAGTATAATTGGGCTAATTTATGGATTTAAGTATTTTATAGATATGCCTCATTTCGAGGCTCGAGTCTCTTTTTTTTATTTAATGAGTAGTTGATTATAGGTTTGGGCCAAGTAGTCCATGGGCCCATGAGCAGGTCTAGACTGGATAAACAAATTATTATGCGACCTGTTGTTAATTTTTAGATATGAAATCCTATGACAAAATAATTCGGGTAAATTACACAGAAAGTCCATGTGGTTTGACCCATTTACAAAAACGATCCATGTGGTTTAAAAAGTGACAAATAAGGGCCTGTGGTTTGCTCAGATATATTTCCGTCCAAAATTTAACGGAAATTTTGGCTAAAATACTATTTTAAGACCCTAAATATTAATTTTTATACGTTTGACTCCCTATTTATATGAGAGAAGGACTTTGACAAAAAAAGTGAAACTTCATAGTAATAAATGAAATTTCACCATTCACCTGTGGCTAAAATGCTATTTTAAAACCATTTTAACACCTTAGTTATTATTTTTCTATGTGTTTTACTCCCAATTCAAAAGAGAGAGGAATCAAACCTTAATTTCAAGACAATTTTAAGAACTAAAAAATAAATTTCAACACCAAAACGTATGCTTCTCCTTCCTCTAGCTTTCTTCCCCCACAGAAAACCCTAGAGGAGAAAAAGAAATCAACTCATCCTCTTGCAACCTCTAGCTTTTATACAAATCCTTCACTCTTTCTTATACTCTCAATCCCTTTTCCAATCCTCTCAAGTTTCTCTTCAATCCCTCCACTTCTCTTTCCTTCTTCTTCTTCTTCCCTTCTATCTCTTCCTGTAAATTTCTCGCTGAATTCATAGTCTCTTTCAATTCACTCATAATCCAACACGACGACATTCTTTTCTGTAATAATAACTTGGAATCATTATTATTATCACTTCCTCCTTCTCGACCAACAAGATCTCATAGCTCTCTGAGAATAATAATACTCTGTCATTTTGGAATCCATGTATTTCTAGACCGTCTCTTTTCTGTCAAGAAACTAATTACGCGCATCGAGAATCTCGATGTTGCTCTTGAGGAAATCCTCGATCGCCGTCGTCGTGGAAGTGAGTGGATTGGTATTAAAATAATAACGATGGTGTTAAAATGGTATTGAAATAGTTTTTTTTTTCTTTTGTTAAATTATGGGTTTCCCATCCGTGTAACGGTTTAAGCAAGACTAAGCTCATTCCGGCTTTAGAGACAAAACGGTTAATTGATCATTTTACTAAGATATGAAACCACTTTTGCAACTGACCTGATTAAAGATATAAGACCAATTCTGTAAGGAACCCAAAGATATGAGACCAAATCTACAAAAAAAAAATATGTGATCAAATTCGAACATGACCTAAAGATATGGGAAAAAAATGCAACAAAAAAAATATAAAACCAAATTGAAAACTGAGCAAAAGATATTAAACTAGATTTTCACTTTGGCCATAATAATAATAATATAATAATGATAATAATAATAATAATAATAATAATAATAATAATAATAATAATAATAATAATAATAATAATAATAATAATAATAATAATAATAATAATAATAATAGTAATAATAATAATAATAATAATAGAAGGTTATGAAAGGCACATTTTTTGTTGGCCTGAAACATAATTCATTCAAAAGTAAGGCAAAGCTAAGCACAATACAAACGAAAACAAAGTAAACATAGTCAATTCCTCCCTAGCATAAACAGCAACACTAGACAGGATATCAACTGACGAAGGTGGGAGTTTACAACCCATCCAAGAGGACCCATCCTCGTTTTAGACAAATTGGCAAGACAATCAACTGTCAAGTTAGAAGACCTAGGGATCTATAAAAAACAGGAAACATAAATAAAGTCATCTAAAAGAGACAAACTCTTCCAAACAGGACAACAGACAACCCCAATGGTTGTTCTAAAAAAAGAGATAAACAGACTCAAAGCAACAATAATAATATAATAAAACGAAACGACGCCATGGAAGAGCACCCAAAAATCATGATCAAACCAGAACCAAACCAGGAAGCCGTTGTGGAAGCCAGAAGTCGTCGTGGAATGCCTAGTCAAGATTAGCCATCGCAGAACGCCGTCGTGGGAGCCCTGATCCAGAACGTCGTCGCTACAAAACTCTATAACCAGAGGGAGAGCCACCGCCACTAAGACAGCGACGGCCCAAGCCGAGCAATAGTAGACAGAATCGGAAGGTAGAAGAGACAAGGAGAAAAATTCTCACGGCGGAGAGAATTTTCTCAACGAACGAGAGGTTTTTTATGAAAGACACTTGTCTCAATTAAAAAGGGACTAAGGGAGTTAATATTAAAAATTTATTAATTTTTTTGGTAAAAAAACCAAATAAAATGATCATAAAGATTAAATGGGGTGAGAGATGAAGCACGAAGGCGAGAGAGAAAGTGGAGTGAGAGAAAAGCATAAATTAAATGGGGGAATTTCAATTTGAAAAGCAGGAATGGTGAAAGGGACTGAGGATTATGAAGGCATATATCCATCTCTTTCTCTCTGAATCTCTTCTTCACTTTTGAATTTTGATTCTGATCATGAGTAACTTCAATGTTCAATCAGATCAACGATATATACCCTAATCATCCATCTATTCTTTAAATTAAAGCTTGTTCTTGCCAAACATCCTGACCAGGTTCACTCCATCCATGAATCATCGCTTCTTCAATCTTAATCTTTTGTTGGAAATTAAACGTTTTAATTCCTTAGCCGGCTTGCAAGTATTTCGAAAGGTGAGAGAGCTAACCCATGTTCTATATTCAAAGTGATACGAGTCTAACATTAGGTAGTTAGTCGAAAGTAAGATATGATATAAAATTTTGGGTTCTTCAACTTGAAAAACTAATTGTTAGAGTGTAATTCTTCTAAGGACTTATACTCGTATCATAAACTAAGTTCAAAATTTGAAGCTCTGGACATTTGCTCCACTTGACTACACACATTTGGTTCTCTTAATTTTCTTCAATCTTAATTTAATTATTCCTGATTATAAATATATGCATTCATTCATTCATTAATTGTTTCTCTTTCTCCACTCTATAAATACAAATCATTTATTCCTCTGCATTTCATACCTACCTACCTGCCAAACTAACAATTCAACACACTCAGTGATGTTATATCCCATATGATTCAATTTGTTGGCTGTTTCTTGGAGTTCCTCTCAACACTTCGTGTGTTTGTTTAATTTGTGTATACAATGTGGGGATTGATCTTCATCTACCTGTATTCACATTTCTTCATTTGAAGTGTTTGGGGGAACTCCTGGCTTCACCCAACATTAATTCCTTCATTGCATTTGCATTCATTCAACATAATTTCTCCCTCAATGGCTTCATTCTTTGCAATCTAAAATATTTATTACTTGTTTTCTGATTGATACTGTTAAATTAGTGTATAGAATTACAATTTGAATTGCAGGGTAACTCTAGATTGAGAACTAAAGAGGAGGAGAAAAAGAGAGTGAGGAGAGAATTTAAATAAAACAAACTCAATTTATTCCCAACATTACATTACATATACATATATACACACACTGAATATGTAGAAAATGCCAACTTTGAAGTGTTTGGGGGAGCTCCAATATATGGTGTTCATCACACCTGAAATCAGCTCCAGGGTTCTTAGATCTCATCTATCTGTCTCTCTCCATTAATTCCACATTTTTTTTATTTTAAATTATTGCAGTATTTAGTGAAGCCACACTTATTGAGTTATTTCCATAAACTAGAGTTCTGTTTTGAGGATTCATCATGGCTAATTATTGTGTTGGCCAAAATGCACATTTTGCCTCATAATTTTTGCACTGATCTCAATTTATGGTCACAACTATTTTTTGTTGTACTTTTGATCCCATATATTTTGGTTAGTTGCAAAATTGGTCTCATATCTTTGCAAAAAGTTCTACCGTTAGTCACACAATGTGAAACCTTTTGCAAGAATATAAGACCAATTTTGCAATCCGACCAAAAGATATGAAAACAAAAATGTAACAAACAGACCAAATTGAAACCTAAACAAAAGATATAAGACAAAATATAACAAAAAACCTATAGGACCAAAAGTACACTTTGACATATTTTTTATTGTCACAAGATCATGAGTTGAAGTGATGATGGAAGACAGATTAATTGTTGGGTTAGATAGTGATGCACTTTGGGCTTCCCAATTCTGGTCCAACTCTCAGAAGCTTCTAGAACATTCCATTTGTTATTCCCAATGTATACCTTTGGTTTTGGGTCTATTATCATTCTCTCTAGTGAAGTTGCATTGTTTAGAAGATACATTGCAATCTCAATCTCACTTAGGTGGCCATGCACCCCAGTGATTACTACCTCTTTCAGTTCATCATGAACACACCTTGGATACCACTTTGTAATGTCCCTTAAATCCTCTTCTTCCACATAATTATAACATGTCCTCAGCTGCAAATTGATTAATTAACCCATGCATATATCAATTTTCTTGCTAACAAAGGAGAAAAACTTGCATTTTGGTCCTTATATTTGTTTCAAAATTACAATTTAGTCATTAGATATTAGAAATATAAATACTAACATTTTTTAGTCTCCACAAATAACGTTTTAAGGGCTAAATAGTTCATATTTGTTATAAAAATGAAATAAAATAGAGACCAAAATGTATGTATTTTCAAGAAAAAATATCTATTATTTGGTTCATGAATTTACACTGAGCCAACTAAATAGTCATTGAATAATCAAAATATACTACGCAGTCCCTGAATTATTGTAATTATCAATGATTTGGCTCTAAGTCAAATTCAAGGACCAAATAGTATACATTTAGTACAACTTCAGGGATCAAAAAGTATAAAATTAGTTCAATTCAGGGACCAAATAGTATAAATTTAGTAGAAATTCAGGGACCAAATAGTATTAATTTAGTACAAATTCAGGGACAAAAAAATATAATATTAGTTCAAATTTAGGAGCCAAATCATCAATAGGGACTAAATTGTTGATAATTGAAATATTTAAGAGATCAAATCATGTAATTCGACTATTGACGAACTGATTAGTTGACTCAATGTAAATTTACGGACCAAATAATATGTTTTCTCTGTTTTCAATATTTAAAGACTAAGTTATAATTATAACATAAATTCAAGGACCAAAATGTAAATTTTGTCGAAAAAAAAAAATAATGATGGGTAGAAGGAGAAATTAATTAACTAACTCACATGTAGCTCTAATCTTTGCAGTGTCGGACATGCCTTTAGGAAAGTGATTATCCATGAAACGTCATGCGGCACCATCATGGCTGGTTTCTTCAAGATGATCAGACTTTGAAGGCTTTGGAATTTAGGAAATGACATCAACCCACTCTGAAATATATAATTAAACATTAATTGAATCAAATTAAATTACTAATAATAATAATAATAATAATGTCAAAGTGTAAATTTGATCTCATAGTTTTTGTTCAGTTCCCAATTTGGTCTTATACTTTTTTCTTTTTTTGCATTTTTCGTCTCATCTTTAAGTCATGTGCAATTTGGTCTCGTATCTTTTTTTAGTTGCAGATCTGGTCTCATATATTTGGGTCAATTGCAGAATTGGTCCTATATCTTTGGGTCAGGGGCAAAACTGGTCTCATATCTTTGTAAAAGGATTAAATCCAAAGTACACTTTTGGTCTCATAACTTTTTCTCAGGTCTCAATTTGATCTCAAAACTTTTTTTATCACACTTTTGCTCCCATATCTTTTGTTGAGGTTGCAGATTTGGTTCCATGTCGCATTTTTAGTCTCATATCTTCGGGTTAGTAGGATTGACAGTGGAATTTTTTGCAAAGATATGAGACTAATTCTGCAACTTGACCAAAAGTGCTACGGTACTAAATCTGTAACTTGGACAAAAAATATGGTACCAAAAGTGCAACAAAAAGAGTTATGAGACCGAATTGAGACCTTTTGCAAATCTATGAAACCAAAAGTGCACTTTGACCAAAGACTAATTAACGATTGATTTTTTTTGTAAAGATACGAGACCAATTCTGCAACATAAACAAAAGATATGAGACCAAAAATGATACGGGACCAAAAGTGTAACAAAAATAGATACAGGAACTTACAAAATATATCAGACCAAATTTACACTTTGACCTAAAATAAACAAAAATAAACTCACGTGCGTACCATGTGACATCTGCTTTCCAGTAAGAGAGTTTGCAACCATGGGAGATCAATCGGAAGTCTAGAAATCGGCCACATGTCACTATAAACCACCCTTGGATCACGCACGTGACTAAAAACCTTCATTAACCTCGGTACATTAAACACAGAAAAATCCACAATCCTTCCTTTATATTCCAAATCCTCCAAATTCATCAACGTATTTAACTGTATAGCCTTCAAATTTGGACAATCACACACACTTAAAAACTTAATTTTCTGGCAATCAGGATACTCAATTCTCAAAAACTCCATTTTCCCACACTCTTTTAAACTCAAAATTTCCACACTACGTAAACTCCGTAGCACGTGCTGCACGTGA
The DNA here is from genome assembly GCA_003254925.1 of Chamaecrista fasciculata. Lineage (NCBI taxonomy): Eukaryota > Viridiplantae > Streptophyta > Magnoliopsida > Fabales > Fabaceae > Chamaecrista > Chamaecrista fasciculata. Next base: position 39,095 of record QANZ01018906.1, read on the forward strand.
TCCCGCGACACCAAATCAACACAACATAATTCTAAAGTTGTTATACCGTTAAACCCGGAGAAGACCGACCAATGCGGTACCGCCAGCTGGCAGTGCGCTAAACGCAGTCGTTTTAAACTATTGTTGTTGTTGATTAGGTGGCAAGGGAAGATGTAGAGATCATCGTGGCCGTTAATTATTGGCGCGCTAAAGTAGTTATTATTTTCCTCTTCTAACAGCCAAAGCTCCATGCCTTCCACGTGTCTCTCCATCGCGAAACGGACCCACATGTTTAGTACGAGGTGGTGCCTTAAAACGACGTCGTTTCGAATGGTGAAACACACTTTGAAATCCTCGAGTTTTTCGATGTGGTCTTTTACAGAGTTCACATAGTGTTTGGCGTTTTGCATGAACTCCACAACTCGTTTCATCTTGATGAGGAATCTCTCAGGGCATTCCATGCTGGAGACATCAATGTCGCCGGCGTATTTGTGCCGGTCAAGGATGTTGTCGGCGTCGAGGACCATGGTGGTGGCGTGGGTGGTTTTCCACACGTGCGTAAATCTCTTGGAGATCAAGCTGGTTCCAACGGCTTCTCGAATTTTGAGGAGTGAGAGAATGCGAACGAGGATGTTGTCAGGGAGATTGTTGACGTGGTCTTGATGATCATCGTCGATTTCCATCATCATTATTATTGTGGTAATTTAATTTAATTAATCTCTTGATGATATATGAGAATGTATATATGGAAATTAATTAATTAGCTAATGTAAGAGGAAGTAATAGAAGGTTGTGTGGAAATATTTATAGGTATGTAGGTACTGAAAATTCGATGAAGGAAACTTTGTCTTCAACGAAGGGAAGCGTGAAAAGCAACAAATTAAAGGAAGAAGGATTTCTCAAGATATGGTTGTGATTGTGTATCTTGTGATATATATCTCTAGCTAGCTAGGAATTATCACTAATATGCCGGCCACATTAATCATTCATTATAATCTTCCACCTTATTATATCTAGTTAAATTAATGAAGGCTACTTTGAATTTTAGATCCCAATAGTGCAAAATATTCCATCTTGAAATATTGACAGATAGAAAAAATGTAATTATTTGAGAATGTTAAGTAATTAAAGTTATTATAAAATTTTTTTTATAAAATTAAAATAAAAAAGAAATTATCGTTACCTTGATGATGGTGTAATTAAGGATTAGATTGGAGGTGGGGCTTTGGCTTTCAACACGTTTTTTGTTTCGATTTTTAAGAAGCTCCGCCCATTAATTAACCTTTAGTAGTGTCATCGACATTACACAAGAGTACTGAACTTTGTTATTAATGTACTTCAAATGGATTTGGTAATTAGTACGTACCTCTTTTGTTTAATATATTTAATTTTTTGTGGGAATATGACCTCTCTTATTTAATTTGTTTATGTATAGATATCACCTCATCAGTCAACTCATATCCCAAATATTGAATTTTAAACACATCATAATTATTTAATTAGTTTAAATGGTAAGAAATCTCAGTAAAATTAAGGTCATGGGTGAACTTTTTTCTGATAGTCAAAGAAATTAACAGATTATATATGCTTAGTCAAGAACCATTAATTTTGTCATGTTAGATTATTGTGAACCATGATTAAGAATGGTCTTCCGGAATGTGAATATTCACTTGGATTGTGAAAAACAATATTAATTATTTATTTACTGTTAGATGATGGAATGAGGTTTTAATTTAATTTGCACTTATAAATATATGTCAATGATCCCATATATATGAAAGACAATTGTTGACTGTAATTTAATTTCCAAAAGTAAAATAATATAAAAAGTACAATACGTTTTCTTAAAAAAAATATTTAAAAAATTAGTAATATTCTCTTATGACAATGATCCCATATATATGACAAAATTAATATTGCTATGAAATGCGATCAAGTTCATTAATTTGTAGCATCCATATAAACTCGTAGGGCTGAACTTCTCTCAAGAGATCCACCATTCATACTAGTACAAGTGTACCGTAAACTATACAATAGTACTACGAAAAAAACTATACAATAGTACAATATATATACTCTCTCTATATATATTTTTTGTATTACGCATTTAGTTATAGTGTAGGGGAGAATGTCTTCAATTTTGTCTCATGTCCATTTTTCTATTACACTTTTGATATCTTTTTTTGTCACATATATGATTTTATATTTTTCGGTGAACTTTCATATCTTTTAGTTAGATGCAGAATTGATCTCGTATCTTTTCAAAATATTCTACTGTTAGCTTCACCTTATCCAAAGATATGAGAAAAATTCTGCAACTTAACCAAAATATACGTGACGAAAAATGATATGGAACATTTTACAAAGATATAGGACCAAAAGTGTGACAAAAAAAATACAAGACTAAATTGAGAATTAAATAAAATATATGAGACTAAATTTACACTTTAACCTTTTTTTCAAAATAAGGTATGTAATGACTAATTTCTTTAACGTAAATCTTCGGCTTAAAGATAAATAACTAATTTCATAATACAAAAAGTAGAATTTAAATTCTTATCACTTAATTAAAGAACAACTAAACCACACTTGTGAGTCATGGCTTATTATATATAGGCAAAATATTTGTTGGTACTCCTAACGTTTGGGGTCAGTTTCAGTTATACTCCCAATATTTGTTTTGTGTCAGTTATGCCCCCAACGTTTCACATTATTGTCAATTATACCCTAATCTCAATTTTTTTGGGCCAAAGTCCTATTTTGGTCCCTCAAGTTTCCGGCGAACTTTTCGGCGAGATACACGGCGGTCCCGACGACTATGAAAACTCCTAATCCAAGGTTTTTTTACCTCATGAGTTCAATGACGGCTTCCATTTTGTGAAAAATGACTGGCAAGCCTCCAAAAAATTACATTGTCGTCGAGAAATTACACATTTGCCGAAAATCATATTTCCGATCATTTGTTCGCAAAATGAAGGCCGCCATTGAACTCAAGAAGTCAAAAAACCTTGGATTAGGAGTTTTCGTAGTCGTTGGGGCCGCCATGTATCTCGCCATAAAGTTCATCGGAGACTTGATGGACCAAAATGAAACTTTGAGCAAACTTGAGGGACCAAAATTAGACTTTGGCCCAAAAAAATTGAGATTAGGGTATAATTGACAACAATTTAAAACGTTTAGGGCATAACTAACACAAAACAAATATTGGAGACATAACTAAAATTGAGCTAAATGTGTTTTGCCTTTTATATATATATATATATATATGCATACATGTTTGGGCAACTATATATATATTATATTATTTATTTTTGTTGTATTGGCCCTCTGAATTTCTGGTTTTATACCTTAATAATTATTTTAATCTACTCTACCTTGATAATTCTGTATTTGTAGCTGCGAAACCGAGAATTTCAAATTCCATACCTATTAGTTGACTTTGACTATAGGATCTGTTTCCAGCTATTCAATTACAAAAATACAAAATGTCAGATGCACGTTCATAGCTATATATGGTTTATAGATGATTATTATGCTCATTTAATGTTAATCCTATATATATTTGGTAGTCAGACCTTAATTATACCCTATGTTGTGATCCAAACTAGCTAAGGGCTTCTTTGGCAGCCCGAGTATTTCAATCCAAGTCAATTTTATTCAATGAGATGAGATTATGTTGTAATGGAATGAGATGAAATGATGTATTGGTGTTTGGGTGATTTTAGAGAAAATGATGTGAAATAGAGTGCGAAATTATATAAAAGGGTATGTAATGATTGTGGTTGGTTGAAATAGGTTTATGGATTTTTTTAATTTGTATAGGGGTATAAATGGTAAGAAATAATGAAATGAGATGGAGATAATAAGATGAAATGATAGGGGCTTTATTACTTACTTGACTCTCTTTCATCACTTAATGACATTAAAAGGTGGTTTAGTTATTTTTTTCCATGAATGGTCCACCTGAACATCTCTCCTCATTTATTATTTATTTTTATACTTTTTTTTTTTAGAAAAAAACATCTCTCCACAACATTAAAACATTTTTTGTTTTTGTTTATAATTTATTTTTTCAAAAATGTCTCTTCCATCATATTTATTATTTTCATAATTTTTTCTGTTGGAAATTTATTTTTTTGGGATCTAGTTTAATATTTTATATCTACTAATATTTGAGTTGTTATATATACTAATATTTAAACTATTGAATACTGTGAAACGAGAGGAGTGAGAGAATATTATGCAATAAAGTTTGGACTAATTAAAATTAAGAGTAAACTAGCAATTTGGTCCCTGAAAGATCATCGAGCTGACAACTTAGTCC
>QANZ01018906.1:43703-59432 GCA_003254925.1 Chamaecrista fasciculata
TTTTTTCTGTTAGGATTTAACGGCAAATGTTAGTTAAAATGTCAAAAATCTCCCAAAAAGTCTTCTCTTATGCGTTTAAGTCCTTTCCCTTTACTAAAAGGGATCAAAACATAAAGAATTAATTATAAAAGGGTCTTTAGAATTCTAATATTATAGAATTTTCTCCTTTTCATAAGATTTCCTTTGAATAGGTCCTGATTTAATTACACTTTAATACCAAAAGTTTATGATCTTTATCAAAATAGTCCTTAGAACCTCAAAAACAAATGAGCATCTATGATTTATCAAAAAATCCCTATATTCAACTACAATTTTCATTCAAGTACACTACAAACAAATCAAAACCCCCAAATTTTTTCAAAATCAAGTCCCCAAAAAAATAAAAAACATTTCATCTCTTCTTTAAATTGGTCCCTAAAACCTTAAACTTTTGAATAGGTCCTGATTTAATTACAAACAAATCAAAACCCCAAATTTTTCCAAAATTTTTCCAAAATTTTTCCAAAATCAAGTCCTATTAATGTTGAGGAGAGAAGTTTTTTAAAAAAAGAAGTATAAAAATATAAAATAAATGAGGAGAGAGAGTTTAGGTGGACCATCCATGGAAAAAAATAACTAAACTATCTTTTAATGTCATTAAGTGATGAGAGAGAGTCAAGTGAGTAATAAAGCCAATGATAGGTGTTTAGTTGTGTTTTGATTGGAATAATATTGAGATGAGATGATATTGGAAAGTGTGATATGCTATTGGAAAGCGTGAGGATGAGAAAATTTTGGATGAAGGGTTAGAGGTCGATCCAAGTGGATGAGATGATGAGCCAAAATGAAAATAATATTGGAATTATTTTTAAGAATACAATTTGGTCCATAAATTTGTACCGGTCCTATTAATCAATCCCTAACATGTGTAAATGATAACTTGGGGCTTACACGAAATCTCAGTCATCAATAATCAGATCTATTTGTGAAATCCAACGAAAAAAAATAACAAAGAATAGTTTGAGGACCATAATGCAAATAACAAAACAACACAAAAATGTTTGGTCAATGGTTCATTTTGATCCAAAATGTATGCCCTAATATTCATTTCGTCCATTATGTTTCAAAATGTTCATATTGGTCCTAAATGTTGGCAAAATGATTCATTTTGGTCCTAAATACTGGTAAAATGTTTCGTTTTGGTCCCAACCAGATAGAGAAAGTATTCTTTGGGAACAATACGTAGCTCTAAACAAGCCATATTCAATAGTTGGGTCCAAAATGAAACATTTTGCAAATATTTAGGAGCAATTTGAATATTTTGAAATATAATGGACCAAAATGAATATTAAGGCATACATTTAGGACTAAATTGACCCTTTAACCCTATATTTTTCCATCCTGTACATACACGTGGACCATTTGTATTTTCTCCATTCAATACATTACCGTTATTAGATTTAGGAGTCCTTTAATTTGACAAAAAAAATATGGATAGAACCACTGTTCACATATATAGAACATATCCAAACTCAGAATCACTGAAAACTGAAGAAAATATAATATCTGAGATTGTCTTATTTTATGCCCATTTTAGTAATTTTCTACCATTCCTCAATAAAAAACTGTATTGCTCAAGCAATAGAGTTTTACAGTTTATCTCTCTCTCCATCAATCACTCTCACATCAAAGTTTTATATTCAATTTTTGATTTGATAAAGAGAGAGATAGACTATAATAATATAAGAGACAAGTATGATTGAAGAATGAGGAATATTACAACTAAAAAGTAATAATATTGTAAATTTTTTGTTTAATTAAATTAATATAAATTCTATATATATATATAAGAGTGTGCGTAAGAGAGAGAGAGGTGTATGTGTGTGTGAGAGAGAGAAAGAGAAAAAGTGTGTGATTGGAAAAGAGAAAAAAAAATGATGAGAAATGATAGATAGAGAGAGAAAATTATAAGTGTAATAAATGAGAGTATGTAAAATTACTATTTTGTCTAGTTCTTTTTTTTATATTTGTATTAAAGAATAGGTAATTATAGGTGTATAAGTAGGGATAGATTAATATTTGTAAGAGAAAATGAGATGATATTGTGAATGAGATGATGATGTGGATGAGATGAGATGAGATGAGATGGAGGTTCCAAAAAACGCCTAACCATTACTGTTCATCCAATTCTAAGATCAGATGATGTTTAAATGAGATGAGATTGAAATTATAAGGCTCCCAAACATGCCCTAATTCAGTTTAACTATCTTATTTAGAAAAAAATAATAATAAAATCTACTGCATAGTAAAATGGGAAATTATTTATAACTATAATTATTATATACTAAAAGTATTGAGATTGTACTATGATAAATTATCAGTATATTTACATTGTTTCAATTATATTTGAGATCATTGTAAAGTATGCCATGAAATAAGGATATATAATTTTAAATAAGTCATTGATTTTCATTATTAAACATAATATGATAAGGTAAATGTAAACTTATACCCACACTAAGTAGAGGTAAATGCAAATTTATATGATTAACTTATATAACACTACATCCAATAACAATAAATAAAGAAAATTTTGTTATAAATTAAATAAATGTGTGTCATAATATAGATATAATTATCGAATGTCTATTAAAACTTAGTAAACATTATGATATGCATTCATTCAACCATTTATAAAATCATACAATAAAACAAAAAAGAAACGCACAATAAAAAACAAAAATAACATTCATTTATAGTACCATGCCAAAATAGAAAAGTAATCATATACAGAAAATAGAACTGAAACAGTTTCAATTAAATGATCAAAACATGTTAAATAAAAAACAAAATTCATGAAAATTTTTTTAAAAAATAATGTTTTTTTTAACAAACCAACTTTCATTCCTCCAAAACCGAAACTACAAACACCAATGAAAGAACCAGCAGAATTTAAATAATATGTTTTTGATAATTGATAAATTATTATTATACGTAAGTTTATAAAATAACTAAATATATTTATCAATAATGTTATTAGTATGCATACACTGTAATTAAATATTTAGTACTTTGGAATATTTAATTGCAATAAGCCTCTTCTTTTAAAATTAAACTAGGATATTGACCCGTGCAACGCATGGGAGCTTTTTCTTGTAAATATTTATTTAAGTTTTAGTTCAATAAATAACTTTAAGTATAATGTTAAAATGTGAGTATAAGAAATAAGTTTACTTATGACTTACATCAACCATTTTATTCTTTAAATGTATGAAAACAATACTCCATATATGTTACATTTTGTGACTTTGAGATACTGTAGAGGTTTTAAAAAAATGATCTTACTTTATACCACATCAATGTTACAATGCTTCAAGTTATAACTTTGAATATGATCTAAATATCTTGATATAATAAATAACATTATTTATGATGTACATAGATCATTTCATTCTTTAATCTTATGAAAAACATGTTCAGACTTGAAACAAAATAATTCATACAATTTGTTGCTTTAAGATATCGTAAAGATTTAAAAAAACAAACTAACGCTTGAAAATACATCATTTTTACATAAAACTTGAAACCAATTAATGTGCTATAGTATCCGTAAAGATTGAAAATGACAATGTACAAAAAAATAAGATAAAACAGAATGGTACTGTATTTGTACAGACTGAAAATCTAGATTATTATATTAAGCATTATGGGCATGATTAAAATTCAGGTTTAATAAATTATCAATTAAACCATATTTTAATTAGGTCAGATACAACAACAAAAATGAATGATACTAAGTCGTATGCAAATCATATGAAACATAGCAATGACTAAACCGAAAGTCAACCAATACCTCCCAAATTACAACAACAGTGAAGCAATCTTTGTGCAAATCATATGCAAATCCATAAATGACTCTCCCTACAGCTGAGGAAGAACAATTGTAATTAGACAGTAATTATAAGAACATATAGAAATCTAAAAATATATAACTCTATAGAAAGACATAATATATATACAAGGTAGAATAACAAATTACCTTTGAGGAATCTTTTAACTGGAGACGTCGTTTCAAGAATTTGACCAGTAAGAGGACCCAACCCAACCCGCGAACCCAACCCAACCCAGCCCGTGACTGCGGGTTGGGTTGGTTTTTGCGGGTTCGCGGGCTCACGGGTCAATATGCTCACCCCTAAAAAATTGCAATCCCAGTTCGATTTCCAAGTTTGCATACAAATAACACCTCTAATTGAACCAATCAACTCATAGTCATGGGTTGCACCAATCCGAGGGTGGGGAACTAAAACAGTCTCATGCAAATCTTTTTCAAATAGTGACAGAGTCAGAAAATTATATGCCATATTCGGTATTCCACAAAAATCACGGCTATAATAGTACTTAATCTCTACATCAACAATACTAACGGAAATTTAATGAAAATACTATGCATCCTCAATAAAAATTAAACAAAAAATTTCAAAATCTGAACAACGATACTAACCGCCAAAGAAGAAAGAATGCAGACTACGACATCGTTTAGGTCTGGATTCGTCTTTGCAAATCTATGCAGAGTTTCTTTCGAAAACCTAAAAGACTACTGCTTTATAACCATTATGGGCGTCAAGTCAACATAGCGACCCTCGTAGACTATATAAAACAATTAATAAATTTATAAATAAATTGACAGTGCAATATTTAAATTTTTTTATCATATTAAAGTATTAGAAACAAAAACTAAACAATCTATTTACTTAAATATATGTTCAATACATATGGGCTTCAAAAACGCGGCCCTAATAGCTACTATAAAGCAAATAATATGTTAAGATGATATTTTATTCTGGCCCAATTAAAAAAAAATCTATACTGTGGTATTAAGAATATATTTATCTATCTATATCTATATCTATATCTTATATTATATGGCTCCACCCCTTTCTGGTCGTCCACATTTTAAAACTATAGTACAAAATTAATAATAAGAGAAAAATTATTATTTGATCCCTTCTTTTTTACTGTGTTAACGATTTAGTCCCTCATTTATTTTACATCTTATATTATATGGCTTCATCCATTTCTGATCGTCCACATTTTAAAACTATAGTACAAAATTAATAATAAGACAAAAATTATTATTTGATCCCTTCTTTTTTATTGTGTTAACGATTTAGTCTCTCATTTATTTTACATACATATTTGCGTGTCCGTTAGGACACGCAAAGCCTCTAGTTATATTATATGTGGGAGGAGCCTTTTACTTGTCCTCCCACTTATACTAAAATTAAAGTGTAACATGTAATTAAAATACGAAAAAATCTGTTATTTAGATATTTTTTTAATAAATCAACAATTTAGTCCCTAATTTATTTTATATACATATTTGATTAAAAAACTAATATAAACACCATATTTTTTTTCTATAAGTGATGAATTGAAAACATCTAATGCGTTCATCACTGATCAAATCTTCCCAAATAATCTATTTTTGATAATTGATAAATTATATATTATACGTAAGTTTATAAAATGACTAAATATATTTATCAATAATGTTATTAGTATGCACTATAATTAAATATTTAGTACTTTAGAATATTTAATTGCAATAAGCCTCTTCTTTTAAAATTAGAAGTGATATTTCTACATTGTCATTCTCAAACTTCTTTTAATTGCATACGAATGAAGGAGAAAAAGAATTGTTGTAAACAACATAAATAATAAATAAATTGGGTGTTGATAGTAAGATAAATAATAAGATATATCCCCATCAAAAAAAAATAATAAGATATATCAAATTTTAAATCGAAAAAGGATATGTATATATATCACTGAAAATGTCAAAAATATGCGAAATGCATAAAATCTAAAACAACTAACAAATTCTTTTTGATAGGGGTATTAAATTTTGAATAATAAACATAAAGTTTAAATTTTAATACCAAAAAAATAAAAACATTAAAAGAGTACTTAAAGATATGCATTTCAAAGGAAAATATTTAAATATCTTATACATGATCATCACTAAACACAATATTTAGTAGTCTACTTGATGCAACCATGACACTTTCACAAACAACTTTGCAATTACCTAAAAAGAGAATAACCTTGAAGATCTATAAGTGGGTTCAAGAACTTGCAATTCCAAAGTATAACCCAAAAAGGTTAAATAGAACATTCCAACATTATAGTAAATAATTATTATGATTTTTATTTTAAAATATTAGAAATGTAACATATTTTAAATTTTTAAAATAATTGATCAAATCCAAAAGAATGGAGCCATTAAAAGATACTAAATGTGAAGAAACCACAAAATGGCACCTTGACTTCAAATCACTATATTTTCACACGAATGTTGAATACTTGAATCCCACTGAGACAGGAAGGGTTAGGAGGATACAATATGAAGGACAAGATCAAAAGGCATAATTTATAGATCTCTAGAAGAGAAATAAAAAGAGAGTTTACAATGAAATCGCGAAATCTAATAGTATAGATTAAGCAATAATCATGGTTGACATCTAGTATCTTGGCAAATCTCACTATAATCAAAATTAATTATTCAACTATAATTAAATATAAATTTTATAAATGATTAAATACAATATTTTAAAAATGTTGATATGACATTATTTCATAACTTCTAATACTAACCTATGAGCCAACGGTTGAGACTTGAGATACATTAGAAATTGATAGATAAGAATGTGTCACATCAATATTTTTCATTAAAATTGACGAAATAAAACTTCAGGTATCTTCACTGCTTAATAGCAAAAAACTCATGTCCATAAGTGAAACTGGAAAAACCACACAGCACAAATGTGAGAATCAAGTGTACCTAATATTTAGATGGTGAAATCGTAATGACTTGTAGTAGTGTGCTAGCGTTTAAATTTTTATAGTTATTTACAAATTAAAAATTAGAAGATTCCTTTATTAAAGTATATAACAAGAATAAATGTAGTAATATCAGACTAATTCAAAAAATTTGAAAAGTTCAAATCAATTTAATTATGTGATCATATATAAATTTGAATTTCGATTTTCACATAAAGATATCCTCCCTCAGCTATTGTCTTATAATTTTTTTTTTTGGTAAGCGAAGGAGAAAAGCAAAACCTATAGATAGAGCACGTCGTCTCATGGAACCAACAGAAGCCAAATTAAACGCAAGAAGCCTCTGAATAGCTGAGGGAGGGGATGAGAATACGTGACAAGCTTCAACTCGTGAAGATAAGCAAGGTGAACCATGGCATCAGCCACACGATTAGCCTCACAATAGGTATGTTGAAAATTAATCTCCCCTTCGCCCATGCTTAAATCATGAATAGCCTGTAACAGAGCAACATAAGGATGAGAATAATATTAGATGCCCAAGACTCTGAGCCACTTCAATTCTGCTTTTAATCCCCCAGAGTTCAACATGTAAGCTATTGCAGCTTCCAAGATTCTAAATGACACCCCCACAAGAAGCTTTAGGGTGAGTTCCACGAGTATAGGATCCATCAACATTCACCTTTAACCAACCCTCATCAGGTTTCCTCCAGTTAATAAACTTGTCAACCTTCGCTGAGTGTCTATTTTCCACCAAAACAGACCGAGCATCCTTGAAAGTACGCAGTTTATGGATAACTAGTTCTACTATATCGTTTTCAGTCAAAAAAAAAATCTACTATATCATTTGAATAAGTTGTTGAGATAGATTTTAGTAATTATCATTATACAAAATACCAAATGTTAATAAAGATTAAATAATTTTAAAATTTGATAATAATTGAATTAAATGAAAAGAATCAAAGTTAAAGTAGGGACTATATAGGGAAGTACATAAAATAACAACCCTAAAATTATTTGAAAAGAACATTACCAAAAATTTAAAATGTTATAATGGAATTAAATAGGGTAATATAGAAAGAACATGGTACTAAAGTGTTAACGGTACAAAGAACAGGGTACTAAAATGTCACTTTTGAAAAAACAAGGTACCAAAATTGAGTTAGGCTATATATATAGATAAAATTTGAGATGATTCTAGGAAGTTTATTAACAAAATCTGATATAAAATAATAATAATATTTCAAAAACGAAATTAATTTAAAACAAGCAATAAGAGGGAAGATTTTCAAAGATTTTATGATAAATAATATTAACAAATAAAAAAGTGTGAAGATAAATACAAAAATTTTGGTGGCACCATCTAGGAAGTTTGTTAACACAATCTGACATAATTTAAAAATTCGAAAATCTCAAGGATAAATACGAAATATGCTTGCTTTTCATCACCAAAATGCCCCTGAAATGAATTATAATTGCATTTTGATTTAAAAGCATAGAAAAAAAATGTAAAATCACATGAAGCATGTAAAACAGTGAGGTGGCAGCACGGGAGAGCCATGACTTGCTAATATATATATATATATATATTTATATTATAGATTAAGGAGCATCTTAGTTAAGTTTTTTTTCTGTCTGAATATTATTAAGGGTAAATTGCAATTTGGTACCCTGTGGTTAGGGGCGGTTCCCCTTTGGTACCTTGAAAGAAAATTTTTTGCATTGTGGTACCCCGTGATTTGCTTCGTTAGCGATTTGGTACCCTGAGGTTTTTTTCTGTTAGGATTTAACGGCAAATGTTAGTTAAAATGTCAAAAATCTCCCAAAAAGTCTTCTCTTATGCGTTTAAGTCCTTTCCCTTTACTAAAAGGGATCAAAACATAAAGAATTAATTATAAAAGGGTCTTTAGAATTCTAATATTATAGATTTTTCTCCTTTTCATAAGATTTCTTTTGAATAGGTCCTGATTTAATTACACTTTAATCCCAAAAGTTTATGATCTTTATCAAAATAGTCCTTAGAACCTCAAAAGACAAATGAGCATCTATGATTTATCAAAAAATCCCTATATTCAACTACAATTTTCATTCAAGTACACTACAAACAAATCAAAACCCCCAAATTTTTTCAAAATCAAGCCCCACAAAAAAAAAAAATTTCATCTCTTCTTCAAATTGGTCCCTAAAACCTTAAACTTTTGAATAGGTCCTGATTTAATTACAAACAAATCAAAACCCCTAAATTTTTCCAAAATCAAGTCCTATTTTGGTCTCTCAAATTATGATATTATAATATTTTTATTGTATTTTTTTTATGGTTTTAATGAGATAAAAGGGACAACCTAATAATCTCAAGTATTTATTAAATGGATTACGGTCTATAAAATATTTGAGTCATGAACCCCATAATATTTTATAAATTATAAAATAATTGTCTTAACCTAAATTAATTAGGCTTAAACAAAAAAATGTAATCTCCTAACCAAAATAATTAACAAAAGAATGGGAGAAAACAAGCCACATCAATATAATAATATAATAATATATAATAATATAATAATATTATATTTATACATATATATATATATATACACAGCCAAAACACGTTCAGTGAAGGGAGAAGAGCATTCAAGAAAGTTTTCGCTAAAATTACAGATTGACCCCCCAAAAGTTTCCAAAATTTTAACATAGGTCCCTGGACATGTCATATACAGGGACCAAAATGAAAAAAAATAAAGTTTTCTGGGGTCAAAAGGTAATTTTACAAAAATAAGAGGTCCAGACTGAAAATTACAGAACACTCCAAAATCTGGAGAATCAATTCATTCCAGTCCCTATCGGAACACGAAAATCAGGATTTTGTGACGGATTTTGGACCGATTTGAAGAAGAGATGAAATGTTTTTTTTTTGTGGGGCTTGATTTCGAAAAAATTTGGGGGTTTTGATTTGTTTGTAGTGTACTTGAATGAAAATTGTAGTTGAATATAGGGATTTTTTGATAAATCATAGATGCCCATTTGTTTTTGAGGTTCTAAGGACTATTTTGATAAAGATCATAAACTTTTGGTATTAAAGTGTAATTAAATCAGGACCAATTCAAAAGAAATCTTATGAAAAGGAGAAAAATCTATAATATTAGAATTCTAAAGACCCTTTTATAATTAATTCTTTATGTTTTGATCCCTTTTAGAAAGGGAAAGGACTTAAACGCATAAGAGAAGACTTTTTGGGAGATTTTTGATATTTTAACTAACATTTGCCGTTAAATCCTAACAGAAAAAAACCTCAGGGTACCAAATCGCTAACAGAGCAAACCACGGGGTACCACAATGCAAAAATTTTTCTTTCAGGGTACCAAAGGAGAACCGCCCCTATAACCACAGGGTACCAAATTGCAATTTACCCTATTATTAATAATCAAAATGCCCGTTGTCTTTTTTTTTTTTGGTAAAGGATAAGTTTAGATGAATTGGATCTCGATGGCTCATAAAAATTAGAATATATCTCTGAGTTTTATGAGTGATTATAAAGATACTTATAGATCGCCTACCTATAAAGCCTTCACATCAACAATGAAAATAAAATTTATGACCTTGTGAAATATGAGTCAACTCTTTACTAATTAGACCAAACTTTGTTGGCTTTTTCATTTGTTGGTTGTATTAAAAGTTTATTAGATTCAGTTAAATACTTAAATAATCACTCATTCAAGATTTAATTATTAGATTGTGATAATTACGAGTGGACTATAATGTAGGTTTTGTTTTTTGACCTGAAACATAATTCATTCAAAAGCAAGGCAAAGCTAAGCACAGTACAAACAAAAACACAGCAAAATAATCCAATCTCTCCCTAACATCAACAAGAAAACTAGAAAGAACATCAACTGACGAAGGTGGGGGCTTTGCAACCCATCCAAGAGGACCCATCTTCGTGTCAGACAAATTGGCAAGACAATCAGCTGCCAAGTTAACGGATCTAGGGATCCAACTAAAGCTACAACCATCTAAAGAATTAGAAACACAAAAAAAAAAAAAACCAGACCAGATCTAGAACGCCTCCGCCACAAAACCCGCTACAGAAAACACATGGACACGAGCAGAGAGCT
The DNA here is from genome assembly GCA_003254925.1 of Chamaecrista fasciculata. Classification (NCBI taxonomy): domain Eukaryota; kingdom Viridiplantae; phylum Streptophyta; class Magnoliopsida; order Fabales; family Fabaceae; genus Chamaecrista; species Chamaecrista fasciculata. Next base: position 54,629 of record QANZ01018906.1, read on the forward strand.
CACAGATCTGGGAAGGAAAACCGCTGAAAACCACCTAAACTTGAAAACCACCGTTGCAGAAGACACACAGAAAAGAGCGCCACCACAGACCACCTAACTTAGGAAGACACCGACAAGAATAACTTAGCAGATTGCCGCTGTCGTAGAAGGCCAAGGAGTCGCCGATAACCCTAATAATGTAGGTTAAAGTAATCTAATTCTCTCTTAACTTTTAATTAATATTTTAAATTCGTCTTTTGAATACTAATTGGTAAGAAAATAATTTTTAAAGTTTTAAAATCATTTCTAAATAAAATTAATTTTAATCTAACTTTCAACTAACATTGTTAAAATTTGTGAGATTTGAATGACATATATTGTGTAAAAAAAAAAGACATGACATATAAAATTATTTTATCTTTGTTTTAATGACATATTTTAAATATTAAAAGTTATATAAAAAAAGAATATTAAGAAACTTTCCATCTCCTTTGACTTAATTCTCTTTACTCCTCTCACCCTTCAATTCTTCTAAACCTTCTTTATTCTCTTCTTGTAAAGAGAATTGACATATATGGAGTGCTTCTTAATGTGTTTTTGTTGAGAATAACACTTTAATAGTTTAATTAGTCTCCTAAAATCTTACCTTATTTTCAAAACGTAGTTTTACTTACTTTTTTTTCTTGAAAAAAAAAAATTGTGGCCGCAAATGAATTTATTTCTTCTTTAATATAATTAACGTATGCGGCCAACCTTTCCATAAATTCAGACCCAAAAAAAAAAAACCTTTCCATAAATGTATTTTCATATTTTTTTTCATTTTTAAAAAGAAATTATATGATCGAATCTATCACTTATGGAGCATTTTGCCTTTAGGAATTGATGCCAACATGGACCATAAATATGTATTTGGCCATTTACCCTAGATGATATACTTATATTTATTATACCCGGATCTATATCTATATCTATATCTATACTATATTACATGTGTGAGGACCCTTTTGGTTAGTCAAAAATAATTAATTAAAAATTAAAAAAATAAGAAATAAACATGTGAAAATTGATAATTGGCTAACTATGTAGATCATGGGAGAGAGAAATTTGTAAATGAGATTTAAGAAAGTGAAAACTTATTATTTGGTCTTTTAATTTTCACACTTCTAATGATTTAGTCCTTGAATAATAAAAATATATTATTTAGTCACTGAATAACTACAAATATTAAATCAAACGTTACATACATATTTCCGTGCTCGTTAGGGCGCGAAAATCCCCTAGTATAATATATGAATGTATAGATCTAACTTTTTAACCTATTTTTAAATTTGTGTTTGGAAACCAACTAGGCAAAAAAAATGTTAAAGAGCAACTTGTAACTTTGAATTCGTCACATTCTACAGACTTAAAAAGAGAGATATATGATGACAACGTAACTTCACTTGTTTGATCATAACATGAGTGATCCACTTTTCAAAATCGATTTGACTTTGACAATCTCAATTGAATCGAGAAATATTCGTCAAAAGCAAACTCTTAACTCTGGACTTCTCCATATTTAAACTTAAAATAACGATATATATATATATCAATAGTTTGTGACCAAAATGAACCATTATAAAAATATATAGGAGTTATTTGAATATTTTAAAAGATAAAGGACCAAGGAGAACTTTAAGACAAAAAAATATAAGATCAATTTGAGTATTCAACTTACATACTAGGCTCCAACTTTTTTTTTTGGTCAAATAGTATTAGAGGTGTGAGCAGTGGTTCGAGTTAACTCGCGAAGTCGCAAAAATTAATCCAATTTGTTGCTGCGGATTGGGTTAATTTGAATTCGTCTATTGGATTGAATTAAAAGCAAAATCAACCCGTAGGCTTGTGAGTTGGGTTGCGGGTTCATGGTCTTGAAACCCAACCAACCCGTAAACCCCCATATATATTATATATATTAAAAAAAATTATTATTTAGTACTTACCCATATCATGCAACTATGCATTTAGCACTTTTGATGGTATGTGTATGTGTTAGATTTCGGGTGTACCTGGATAGCAGAATCCAAATACCCACGCGAAGATCCGGTCACAAAAACAAATTCGGATTCCCGTACACAACAAATCCACCGAAGATGGAGACCAAAGAGACTTCTAGAAGTTTTTCATCAAGCACTCCCAAAAACCAGAAGAAACTCTTTTCAACCACCACTCACGTTGTCTCATTTTTCTCCACTTGAGAAAACTCCCGTACGTGTGTGTCAATAATGAAAAAGCCAAGTCTGATAAATTGCTAGAGAAGTGTGGCAGTTATTAGAATATATTTTCAATAATTAATTAATTAATAATTGAAATATATTCCCAACAAAAATCTCCCCTCTCATGATATTAATTAAATAAGCTTTGACCGGGTCCATTCCACCAAGGGTGGACCCATATCCCAACAGTTTGTATTTTATAATTTATTTATTTTTTTTGGGTGAGACTCCTGGCTTATGAAATTGAAGCTTAATTTTGTAAATATTGATGGAATGGGCGTTGTATATAAGAGTTCACTATTTTATTTTTTGGTAAGACGATAGCAAAAAGTAGAGTTCATCGTGTTTAGAAGTTCATAAACTTTTTTTTTAATTAATAAATAGTCAACCCTTGGGTTCAATCCGAACTATCCTGCCAAGCTGCAATTTAATTAGGTTGGTTCAAGTTGAATGACAAAAAAAAAAAATAATGTTGCAAAAATAAATCCAACTCAATCTGCAAAGTGGGTTGATTCAAATTTCTATATAAATATATATATATATATATATATATATACTAGTTTGAAACTTTTTTAAAAAAAGAATATAAAATTATAAGGATAAAATATCAAATATTTCATACATATTAAAATGATAATTTAATAGTAATTTTTATAATTTACCTTTTTTAGTGGGGTCAGGAAATAGATGAAAATAGATTTTATGCTAAAAAAAGTTATTTTAAAAATTTCTAGATCAGAATCAAAGTATAAGTTGAAATTTGACTATTTACACTACAAAAAACATCTCAAATTTCTACCACCAATGTAGTTGGTAAACAATGAAAAACGGTTGGTAATACGATATTTCCAACCGAATTCCAACCAAACAAATCGGATGCATTTTGACTGGTCGGAAATATTGTAGACAACTGAATTCCAACCGAAAAAATTTCCAACCGATATGTTTATAACCAAAAATCAGTTGTAATGTTTGTACCCAAAATACCCTTTCTCTTTCATTTTCTACGGTGGTTCGGTTGGAAACATTTTTTAAAAAAGTATAAATTAAAATTCTATAAAAATGTTGGAGGAAACTTGGGACATTATTTTGGAGGGAAATTTAATTAATTTTTGTAAAATGTTGGGGGAATTCAAAATTTTATTTTACACTAAAATATGAAAATATAATGAAAAATGGTATAAATCAAATCATTTATATATATAATTATTTTTTAAAAAACATTTTTGTTTCATTAATTTTTTTTATTGCCAAGGGCTAAATTACAATCAAGCAAAAAAAAAGAGGACTAAACTACAACCTACGCCTAGCAATCTCTATCCCCAATTCCCCATCCCATCGGCAAGCAAAACCTTCGGAGCTTCCCTGAACACGACAACGTTCAACGCCGGAACTTTTGATACCTTTTTAAGTTCAAGTCCAAATATAAGAATTAGATATAATATCTTATCTATACTTTACCAATCATCATCAGTCCTAATTAAATATATATGGGAAATGTTGTAAATTAATTGTGTGAAACCATAAATTTTGTGGTGATGAAAGAGGAGGAAGATGATAGATAGAGACATAAAAAGCTAGAGAGAGAGAGAGAGAGAGAGAGAGCATTAACATTATTCTTGAAGCTTCATGTGACCCAAGACTCAGACCAGGTTCATGCATGCATGGTGGTCCATCTTGCTCGTTGATCTTTTATGGCCAGTGGTCACCACTATATGCATGGATGGCTGAATGAGCTTTCAAAACCTAGGGTTCTCTCTTCTCTCTCTATATATATATATACATCTCACAATGCAAAACACTCATCATATCATCATATGATGAATTTGAAGGTCAAGTCTCACCAAGAGTTCCTCTCATCACTTCATTGGCTTCATTCACACTTCAGACACAGTTCACAAATGAAGAAGCATGCTCTACACTGAAGTGTTTGGGGGAACTCCAGGTGTGTTACCTGACATTAATTAATTTTACTACTTTCTTCATCCTCAATTTTCACTTTTTCATATTCCAAATACATTATATATATATATATATGATTGTTTGATGATGTTTTGTTATATATACCTAATTTTCTTTTCCATTCTTCCTTTAGCTAATTAATGATTTGTTAGTCTATAGTCCTGAGATTAAGATAACTGATCATCCAATTCTATTAAATTGCTATTTCAAAATTTGATGAAAGTCTCTTAATCAATTAATTAAACTAGTCATCGGGTCTCTCCTTGGAATCACTTTAATTAGGGGTGTTCGTCGGGCGGTTTGGGCAGTTTAAAAGGATTTTTCAAACCAAACCAATGATTAAATTTCATTCATCAAACTAAACCAAACCAAACCAATAAAAAACGGTTTGGGCGGTTCGGTTTGAGCGGTTTGAAGGTAATTTATTGTTAATTTTGTCACTAATATACTAATAAAAAAAATATACAATTATTCTCATAACTTACTAAAACACTAATAAGAAAATAAATATTATCCCTATATATAGTATAGAAGATTTTTTATAAATAATTAATTGAAATTAAAATTGTAGTTTACTAATATATATTTCTTCCTCTAACTTAATATCA
>QANZ01018906.1:65514-77463 GCA_003254925.1 Chamaecrista fasciculata
TAATTTTTAAATTTTTCATTAAAAATTATGAATATTTAATTATTTATATATATAAATATATGGCGTGTCGTGTCGCGTAATTTTGAGAGTTTAGCGTGTCGCTGTGTCGGTGTCCGTGTCGTGTCCCGTGTCCGTGTCAGTGTCCATGCTTCCTAGCTTTGAAGTGAACTGTAAGCACACAAACACACTTAATACATGGATTAATCAATCAATCAAAAGTTAATAGTTCCAAATATATATGTAGTTTCTTGTACGTACCTGGAAATTAATCATCATGAAAAAGCAGACAAAAAGTTTGGGATTATTATTATATATATACATACATACATGGGTGATCGGATGATTCCAGGAGTTCCACCAAACACTTCAATATATTAATTGAAGAAGATGATGATTTATTAAATCTTAATGAAGTGGTAAGTGGAACTCTAGGCAACACCAGATATATGACCCTATATCTTCAATCTTAACTTTTCTTCCTTAACTCTTTCTTCTTTCAATTCTTTCATTCTTTGATTTCACCATTTTTAAATCATTAATATATTATATTAATTATATATATATACATGTATGATGTATATCTCTACCAACTGACGTCTCTCTTTAATTTCCTCAATATATGTATTTTCTTATTCTTATAAGACATATCTATATATAGTGAACCTGGACGACAAAGTGAACTGTATACAAGACCCTGATGATAACCACAGGCCCAAACCAGTATCCAAAGTCAACTAGTTACAAAAACCATCATTTATCTATAAACATTTATATATCCACAAAGATAAAACAGTCAACTAGTCATTTTGGTCCTTAAATTTTTGGAATCAGTTTCATTTTGGGCTTAAAATTATTTTTGTTCTATTTTACCGGTTTCTATCGTTATTTTTAACATTAAAAACTTCTATGAACTATTTTTCTCTCATACTTATTATAATAAGTGAGATGACAAAGAAAAAAAAATTAATCATAAATTTATTTCTAATTTCTGACTAAAAAAAATCTTGGCTTTGGTAGAAAAAAAAAAAAAGATTTTTCTTGACAAGTCACTTATTATGACACATAGAGAGAAAAATTAGCTATCTCACTTGTCTAGGTTAGAAATAAGGACAGAAATTAGAAAAAATTATATTTGAACTAATGATGAAATAAATGTGAAAGAGAGAAGACCAAAACGGAACAAAAAGAGGTTTTAAGACTAAAATGTGCTATTTAATTATTTAAATAAAAGAAAACTCATACGTAATGCAACCATCACAATGGACCCTACTTTTTCTAGAGGAAAAGTTTTGACTTTTGACTACGATTTTTTCCTAATCTTTAATTTCATACTGGGTAACACAGAAGTTGATTTAAGTTACAAAATTTAGTTTTTAAAAATATGTAATTATTGTCATTTTGACATTTCTATGAAAGATACTGACTGAAGTTTGACAGTAAAATACTAAAATTGATGCAATTCTTAGTTTTACACTATTACTGAAATATCAATTGTTACCTTTACTAAAAACAAATATTTGAATTGATTTGTAATTACTTATTTAAAAAAAATTAGATTTCATAATTTTATCTTTTAATAACTAGAATAGATTTCAATCAAATCTTGATTAAAAAAGATACAACCACAACAACAATCAAATCTTTTTTCTCACCAAATGGGATCGACTATATGATCAGCTATCAACAACAATAAGAAATTGAATTTAAACACAAGATTAAAAGGCCCAAAACGAAAAGTTGGTTCATAAGCTGTAATCTATAATGTAAACTGTATAATCACCACAATATATATCTTTGTGCTAAACGCAGAACATTGACAAATCCTTCATCTGTATCTATGTCCACAAATAAGAATGATGATCATAGAAAGGTGCTGTAGTGTATGTAACTCGACCGTATTTTTCTTTCTGTTAGCTTTTTCTTTTTTTAACTTCTTCATGTATCCTTTTACTGAGAATCTGAAACATTATGTAAAATCACCTTCTCCACTGGGGTTGAACCAACTTGTCTGAAATTGAGAGAATTGAACACAATTAGAGTGAGGATTGATGACACTAATCACCAGCAAATATTTAAGAATACACATATGGCTTGAAAAATTACAATATTTATTTATACATTATATGTGTCAATTTTTTTTCTGTTTTTCATTGTGTCATAGTCACAAAAAAGTAAATTTAAATTCCAACACTGATTGATATGTATTGAGCACTTGTTGTAACGGCGACACAAACTCAAAATGAAGTGTTGTGCTTTCTAGATATGGCTAAGAACCAAGTTGTATGGAGAGAAAAGTGAGAAATCAATGGACCTTGACACAAGGGCTATGGACAGATCAAATAATATTGTCCAAATCATTGAACTCAGAAATTTCCTTCACAAACAACCAGGTGAGATTTAACATTCGTGTGCAAGTCATCAAGCAGACTAGACATAAACATGCGTGACAAATGCAGAATTACAAGTAAGCAAAAGGTGAAACCCTGAAATTCTTACCGGTCCCATCCCTTGAAGAAGACAAGGATCTGTCATTCTTAATGATTGCTTTGCTGCTCGATGAAACCAGTCTTTCTGCTCGCGGAGAAGATGAAGCTAACTTGCCATTAACTGAAGATGAAAGCGAATGCCGCCTGGTCACACTGTTTTTATCTACCAATTCACTGGCAAGACTCGGGGAGACTTGTCCTCTTAGCCTAGCTTTCACAGATTCGGTAGGGGCCATATAACTTGGCAATCTTGGAGTGTTTTGTTCTATCCCATCATTTTGATTCTCCAACTTTGCAGGCAAGGAAGCTCTTCTCTCGCAGTTTTTGGTGCTCACACTGCTAATACAATTATTACCACAGTTTAAGTCATCACTGACTCCTTGAATTATTTCGTCTTTACTGTTTTTCAAGTTACCAGTCTCATTATCGCATTCATTTTCAGCTTGTTGTCCTTGACTTAGCTCAAGATCAGACAGTTTGGATTTTGACACAGCCAAGTCTTTTACTTTTTGAGCAGAGACACTAGGGTCATGCTCCGAAACATCCGAGACAGTATGGCCAGATATTTTTCTCACAAGTTGTTTTCTTTTCTCACCTGAAGCCTCGGATCTGTCAGAAATATTATGCACAAGAGTTTTATTTAAATTACTTTTCTCAACTTCCTTTTGGGGATTTTCCTGATCCGAATGCAATGGGCGAGCTGAAACCTTCTTCGGGCGCTGTTTATGTTTATTGGAATCTGAGGTTGAACCTTCATCAACTTTTACACTAGAAACTTTCCAAGTCTTTCTTTTAACCTGGCCCTTGCCATTCTCAACTTTTTGACTGCTGCTATTTTTCTCATTAGACGCTGAGTTTAGTTCTGTTTTAGATTCCGATAGAGGCGCCCAAAAGTGTGACCTTGTCCAACGGTCAAGCCACTCCCAAGCCATGTTAGGTTCTCCATGATTATAATAGAGATGTGGAGGAGATACAGAGGATGATGAAGCCAGAAGCTGAAAGAGAGAAAATAAAAGGGAACACGAAAAACCATATATCAATTTTGACACATATATATGCATTAGTCATTATAACCTGCAGGGTTTACTTACAAAATTAACACTTAAAATAGAAGGTTCACTGGTTTAGTAACCAAATGTAACTAAATAAACACATATCAACAAATACTCTTAAGTATTGGTGCACATTAATGTCATTCTCTGCGACGCATTAAAAAGACCATCATTTAGGTTATATAGCATTATCACAAAAACAAGAACTCTACAGACATCAATTATATAGGACATTTAGAGCACGATAAATTTAGAGAGCCAATTTATTTAGCCTCACTTAACGCGAAATGCACCAAATAAAAAAACAAAGAAATAAGTCCCGTTCTAAGAGAACTGAAGAGCAGAGCAGCTCCTACCTTTTGAACAAAGACACTTTTCGATAGCTTCTCCACCCGGCTAGAGGTAAATACACCAACAGCGTTTGTATGTTTAGTATTCTGACCAAAAAAATGTTGAAAGACGCAATCAGTAGATTAATAGAGGAGAAATGGGAAGATTAGCTGACAAAACTAAGAAGTTCATCTATCCTATAATAGTTTTACTATAAATCAGAAGAACATGCACATCATATGATACAAAACACATAGTAATGAGAAATAAGTTCCGGAAATTTTACCTTACAAATTTCATGGACTGCATGACCGATATCAGACTGCCTAACCTTGTAGCCACGAGCCAATGCTTGAAACTTAACTATTCCTTTCATACAGTATAAGGTAGAAATTGCTTGTCTTCGAACCAAGCGGCCACGAATAAGAGCTTGCAGATGTATGATAACTTTGAGTTTTTGAAATGCACAACGAGCCTTCAAATGAGTTATTTAGAGATTACTTTACTCATTCATTAGTTGTATAAGACTTATATGCTTATCACAGTTCCATGCAATAATTAATAAATAAAAATTCAACGAATACATACATTAACAGAACTTGTGATAGAAAAGGCAAGAACCACACTATAGAGAGAAGAAAGTACCCTTGTTATCAGAATTGTCTTATTATGCTTAATCTTCCAACAAAAGATGTAGAAAAAAAACAGGTATAAATGTATAATAAGACCAACCTGATAGCCTCGAAAAGCAGCCTGAGCTTTTATTGCAGCTTGCTCGAGCTTGATTTTCTGAGGATCATCTTGTGAACCAAAACTATCGGAAGCTTGTGCATTTGCCTCTTCATTTCTTGCTGAGTGAACAACTCTGTCATTAGATGATTCAATAACCAATCCCTTTTCAGAAAGTGCCCCTTCGGTAGCATTAGTCCCAGAAGTCGATTGGGATATCAGTGAAGAATCCACAATTGGATCAGACACCAACAAGTCCTTGTTAATCGAAGATTTCTTCACACAAAAATTGAAACCTTAATTAAAACCTCCATATTACAAAATTCAAAGCGCATACAGCCTATATAGCTAACAGAGAAATAACCCTACAATTTTAGTACAAACTTTTACTTTATTAATACTGCCCAATCACAGGCTTTTAATTAGTATTTCTTTCTACTGCACATTTGAACTATATAATAATAAGAATAAAGCAGCCTCTAACAACAACAAAAAATATGATATTCTGACATTATCAAAGCATGAGTTCCAATTACTTCTTAGGGAAAGTAGGGGAAGATGGAAGATATGATCAGCTTGGGGGAGAGGTTTACAAAATAAGTCAAATAATTCAAAATTCTGCTATGTCAAAATGTAACACACGATGTGCATCCAAATAGTCATTATATTAATTAAATTGATCATATATCAAAAGTCTAAAAGCAGCCATATACAGATAGCCCAATAATGCATAGACTACACATGAAAGTATCCACTTAAACTTTAATTACAGGAGTATTTGGTCTAGTTAAGATTCTGCTTCATAAATTTTCAGAAACTAAATTAAACATTTATCAGGGACTAAAATGATAGCGCTCATATAACCTAGGAACTAAATTGTTAGTTTACTCGATGATGGTTATGAATATGAATCATAAACACAAAATGGTGTCAATCAAAACAACCCCCTAAACAAGAAAGGACTTACAAAATAATCTCGCTTTTTCGATGATTTCTTCCCTGAAAGCAAGGCCTTGATCCATTTTCCGGGAGTCTTTCCCATCACAGCAAAATACCACCAATAATTCAAAAGCTACAGAGCTGAAGTATCAAAATCTGAAAAAAGTCTACAAAACTGAAACCCAATTACATGTTTGATTAGGAAACTTTGCACTTAAAAGGGAGAAATTATTATGAAAGCATCACAATTATTATATATTCTTTCAACTTAAAAGTATCATAATGGGAATAGGAGTGCAGGACCATAAACTGCCAGCTCAGTAGCAGTTATGAACAGAAAAATACCATAAAGAAACTAAAAAAAAATCAAAAATGGAAAATTTAAAATTAAATTCAATTTCTAATACCGACAAATAACTAGAAGTCAAATGGCCTGCTGTTTGAGCCCTAAGGAAGACGACTAATTCCACATAGTAACAACAAGAAGCCAAGTTCATACTTTTCAGCAAATGAATGAATAAAGAAAAAAATAAAACTCAACTAAAAAAGAATGTGAAAGAAAACCTCAAGTTTTCAATATGGCTCAGAAAAGAAAGATGAGAAAAGAAGATAAGCAAGATCAAAGCTTTTACCTCAAAATAGAGCGGCTGAAACCCTAGGCCTTTCTTTTGTTGAAGAAGAAAACAACCCAAGAAAACAGTCTATGAAAAGATAAAGAAACGAGCAATGAAATGTCAGAATGGGATTAGAATATGATTATTGAGTTTAACAGAGAAGAGTGAAAAAAGAAAAAAGAAAGATAAAAAGCACTATTGAGGATTCAAATTAAAGTGATTTTGATAAAAAGTTAAAAACCCACCACTCAAGAGAGAGCAAGAAGGTGAGCTTTGGAGGAAAGTTTCCCTTTTTTTGCTCGCAGGAGTGACACTGCCACATCGGTGACAATAGAAGTTAACATTTAATATATATATTTTTATCTTAATTCTTTTAAACATCAAATCAATAATTTAATTTTGTAGAAAAAAATCAGAGACAGAAAAAATATATTTTAATTATTTATCATATATTATGTATATGTATATATATATATGCCAAAGTCCTATTTTGGTCCCTCATATTTGCTCAAAGTTCTTTTTTGGTCACTCAAGTTTTTTTCGTTTCGTTTTAGTCCCTCATGTTTGCTCAAGGTTCTGTTTTGGTCCCTCGAGTTTTTCTCCTTCCACTTTGGTCTCTCATGTTTGTTCAAACTTTCGTTTTGGTCCCTCAACTTTCCAAAAAGTTCCACCGTTAATCCCCGACTCTTTTCAATCCATTTTTACCATTAAGAAAAGGAAAAAAAATTAACGTTGATCTCCCAGCAATTTTGCTCTTTTACATTAAGGTCCTTCCCTTTTGTAAAAGAGTAAAATTGTTGGGAGATCAAAGTTGGTTTTTTTTTAATAGAAAAAGTGGGTGAAAAATAGTCAAAGACTAACGATGAAACTTTTTAAAAATATGAGGGACCAAAATGGAACAAAATAACTTAAGGGACCAAAATAGGACTTTGGCCATATATATATATATACATATACATAATATATGATAAATAATTAAAATATATTTTTTCTGTCTCTGATTTTTTCTACAAAATTAAATTATTGATTTGATGTTTAAAAGAATTAAGATAAAAATATATATATTAAATGTTTAGGGACTAAAGTATAATTTTAGGACACATTTAAGAATTAAACAATGAATTTTGTCAAAATTTAATGGGTAAAATACAGGAAAGGTACCTGTGGTTTGGCCTAATCTCACTTTTATGACGTGTGGTTTCAAAAGTTGCACATAAGGTACCTGTGTGTTTCGCCGTTAAACAGAAGCAGTACTTGTGTAATTTTCCGTTAAAGAAAGGGTTGTTTTGCTATTTTGGCCAAATTTGGGGGGGCAAAAAAGTAATTCTGATGCAAGGAGAAAGAGGCTAGATCCATAGTATTGCCCAAAAACATTTAAATTCTTTCAAAACAGTCCCTAAAACTCAAAAGTTCTAGAAATAGAGATTTTTGAAAAAAATTATATTGTTGGATTCATTGAAAATAGTAGGTTCCAAATATATATTTTCCTTTCAAAAATATTATATCTATAATTTATTATTTCTTACTCAAAAGTGTCTTATAATAAAATTAAAATGAAACACGGATAAAATTTTTTTGTCAGGTTGCTCTCAAAATTTAACCACAAGCTCATAAGGACTTCTAGATTAACTACACAATTTACTTTTAAGTCAAATGCTAAGTCTAATGTCTAACATGGTACCTTGGGGTATTACAGAAACCCTCTTCGATCTGCAATTTCAACAACCCTAATTTCATCAAATCAAATTAGAAACCCTAAATCTTTGAAATTGCTTCAAAATCCGCCGAGAAATTTGGAGATGATAATTCGGGTGATTTCTGATTAATGTATATCTATGTGTGTGTGTGTGTGTGAGTTTTGATTTAATTTGATGAGTGGAATTTGAAATTCGTATGAGAAATGAGGGTTTGTTGAGTTTATGGGAAGAAGAAGATGATGAAGATGAAGAGAGTGTTGGGTTTCATCGTTTTATGTTCAAAATATGTAGTTCAAGCTTTAGCAAAACCACAGGTACCTAATGTGCAACTTTTGAAACCACAAGTACTATTTTTTCCGTCAAAAATTTAACGGAAAATTACACAAGTACTGCTTCTGTTTAACGACGAAACACACAGGTACCTAATGTGCAACTTTTGAAACCACATGTCATAAAAGTGAGATTAGGCCAAACCACAGGTACATTTCCTGTATTTTACCCAAATTTAATTAAGTAAGCGAAATAACACACATTGCACGAGGTCTGAGAGCTTTTGAAATAATTGTACAGCCACTTTTTTTTCTTTCTTTAATGTATGATGATTCTTGTTCATATGTTCAAATTTAATACTACTAGTTTTAAAATGGAGAATCTTTGAGTTGTTAATAAATTAAAAGCTCTTTCACCGTTTTAAAGAATTAATTTATTAGTGAGAAATTACGGTATGTCTGATTTAAGACAACTAGCCTTTGACCCGTGCGATGCACGGGTAGGCTCCCTAAATGCAAATCTTACAATTTAGTCTTAAACGTTAATCATAGCATTTATCACTTAGACATTCTTCTAAAGCAATCCTTACATATTTATTACATGTATATGTAAAGTATATTTCAACGACCATAAATATTGAATTGCAATGCACGTGCAAAGATTCATTCTCCAAAATATTTTTTTGGCTATAAATGTATTTGTGCTCACATTATTAAATGACCTAGGCAAATGCTTCAAAACAATTTTTATGTAGACTCTAAATGACCCATGGCTTAATCAAATTTCATTAATTATATAGAATTAATTAAATTACATAAAGAAGGTCAAAGTATACTTTTGGTCCCATAACTTTTATTCAGGTCTCAATTTGGTCATATAACTTTTTTATTGCACTTTTGGTTTCATATATTTTGCTCAAGTTGCATATTTAGTCTTATGCTGCACTTTTGGTCCCATATCTTTGGGTTAGGTTGCAGAATTGGTCTCATATCTTTTGGTTAGATGCATAATCAGTCTCATATCTTTGAGTTAGGTGGGACTGACAGTGAAACTTTTTGAAAAGATATGAGACCAATTTTGCATCCTGACCAAAAGATATAGTGGGACAAAAAATTATACGGGACCAAAATTTGCAACCTGAGCAAAAGATATGTGACTAAAAGTGCAACAAAAAAATTATGGGACCAAGTTGAGACCTGAGCAAAAAGTTATGGGACCTAAAATGCACTTTGACCCATAAATAAATTAATATCATATCATAATACTACATTATACTTATACTAAATTAGGAATTTAATTATAAAGATATCAAAGTTGGATAATATTCAAAAGCATTATTAGGATGGATGAAGTCTAGATGATTGTATCTGGCTAGTTTGCTATGGACATGGCCGCTTGAATGAAGATATACATCTGATAGACTCAGAGTGTACTCTGTGCAATGAACGGGTGTTTGTATTACATAATATAATTTTTTAGTATTATTTTTATAAAAAAAAGTTGTTAGATAAATAAACAAAAATATATAATAATATATAGGTCAAAGTGCAAATTTGGTCCCTTATCTTTTGCTCAGTTCCCAATTTGGTCCTGTATCTTTTTTGTTGCAATTTTAGTCCTATATATTTGCAAAAATCCCAATTTTGGTCTCATATCTTTTAAGATATAGGACCACTTTTAAATCTGACCTAAAGATATAGGATCAATTATGCAATTAACCCAAAGATATGGGACCAAATCTGCAACAGAAAAAGGTATGGGATCAAATTGGGACCTGACCCAAAGATATGAGATCAAATTGGGAACTGAGCAAAAGATATGGGACCAAATTTTCTCTTTAGCCTAATATGTATATATATATATATTAGGCTAAAGTGTACTTTTCGTCTCGTAACCTTTTCTTTAGTCTTAATTTGGTTCCATATTGTACTTTTGGTTCCATATCTTTAGGTCAGATTGCAAAATTAATCTCATATCTTTTGTTCAAGTTGCATAATTGGTCTCATATCTTTGCAAAATGTTGCACATTATGGGACCAATGTAAGGATGGCAATTTGGGTGGATATTTAGGATACCCGTCCGAATCCACCCGTAAAAAATATTTGATATCCGTCGGATACCGGATATCGAATAGAGTACGAATATTTAAAAATAAAAAATCAACTATCCGGTATCCGTCCGAAATGAACGGATAGTTATGGTACCCGGTAAACGATACCCAAGAATATAACAATTTTATTATGTGATCAATGGTAAAATGTTTTACAAAGATATGTGACCAAATTTTCAACCAAAAAAAAAATGAGACCATGTGAGATCAATTCTGCATCTGACTAAAAGATATGAGACTAAAAGTGCAATAAAAAAAGTAATGAGACCAAATTGAGACCTAAGAAAACGTTAATGGACCAAAAGTGCATTTTGGCCTATATATTAAATAGAAATTTTAATATGGAATACTAATTATATTTGAAATTTATTAAAGACCTGAGCTATGGTGTGGTTGAAGGCATAGGATGCACTTGTTACTTATTGTTATAGTGTGGTTCAAGGCAAAGGGTTGTTAGTACTTGCTAAAATAGAAGGAGAATAGACAAAGAGACTTGAGCTAAGATGCTTTACATGTAAGTTTTTTATGAAAATTTTATGATTCTTGTTATAGTTATCATTGACGCGTAGGGGTGTTTAGTGGGTTGGACTATCCCGCCAATCAATCAAAACCTAACAGATTGGTTTGAATTAAAAAATTTGAGCCCGTTGTGGTTTAAGTTGGGCTATGGGTTACAAAATTTTGAGCCTACTTAACCCATCCCAACTTGCTGACCCATAAAAATAAAATATTTTTTTTATTTAGTTAAATTACATTTTGATCTCTCAAATTATATTATTTTCACAATTTGGTCCCTTAAAAAAATGTTATGAGGACTAAATTGATAACAAATTGTGAAGGATCAAATTGAGGGAAAAAATAAGAGTTATGAATTGAAAATCAAAATATGAGAAACAAAAAATAATATGAGGCAACCAATCACTATTCAGTTTGGGTTAACTCAATTATTTGCTTCAATACAACCTGACCGAACCCGTCAAATCTAATAATGAACCCGAAGCAACGCGCCTTGAACCCAACCCTTGAGCACTCTTGCTGATGCACTCAATGCATTAGACATTTCTAACCTCAAAAGCTGATGTTATCTAAATTGTGTTACCTACATAACTTGATAATTAGATTGGATAACAACGCATTTAGATTCTTTATACCTAATAGACACAGAATGTATGTGCTAAATTTTTATTAGTGAAAGAGGCATGAGAAACAATTTCCCCTTATTTAATTGTCTTTCTAAACTCAAAAAAACCCTTGTTGGAAAGAGAGGCTAGAGATTAGAGAAGAAGTCAATAAAACTCATGGACAAATGAAATTAATTGTCATTCATTTTTTTTAAAGTTTTGAATATAATATTTCTTAAACAATGTTATATCATAAACTACATACTATGTTTTTGTTACGAAATTTCAAATAAAAGTAACTTAATTTAAAATTTATTGTATAGCAACTTGATCGTTAAATTATTATTTTTGACCAAGTTAATAATGTTAATTGCTCATCAGTGTGAAGTTCTTTTGGGGTTAAATATAATTTTGAAATTTTATAGTATATCTAAAATTCTATAAGAAAGATTAAATATAAATTTAATATATATATAACTTAGAGAATAAGTCAAAAATTACTTAAAACATATATTAAAAAAAAAGCAAAAGCACTTTAGGTACTACCAAAGTATGAGGCCAGCTTCAATTGTACCCCAAAGGTTTTTTGGATCAATTATAT
>QANZ01018906.1:77892-101491 GCA_003254925.1 Chamaecrista fasciculata
CATGGTTGGGTCTTTTAAAAGTATGCTCAATTACTTTGTCAATCAAAGCTAACCCAATACGTTTTGGATCCATCTTGTCCCATCTAAAGATGATCATGGGTAGGGTATGGGTTAGTCACCAGACTCTACCCAGACATGAGAGAATATTAAAATCAATCTTCATTATCAGGCCCGTTGAATAGTTTAAACCCAAACCCAAAGAATTTTTAAAATAAATTATTTGTTTATTAATACATACGCTAGTACGTTATAATATTAATTGATGCAGTTATTCTGGCCAAAGAAAAAAAGTCAATGTTTTATTCAAGAACAACACTGTTCATTATATCAATTAACTCCACACATTAAATCTTTATTAAAAACAAAAAAAATACTATTGAACATTTGAGGTAATTCAACGCNGGGTTTGTCTTGTTAACATCACTGACTTGATGCAGTTATTCTGGCCAAAGAAAAAAGTCAATGTTTTATTCAAGAACAACACTGTTCATTATATCAATTAACTCCACACATTAAATCTTTATTAAAAACAAAAAAAAATATTATTGAACATTTGAGGTAATTTAACGCATTATTCATGCATAACTATTTGATAATATAATCAAGCATCCTACTTTAGAAGGATTATTTAATCTAATATTCTTATATTGTGATTGAAATGCAGAGCTGACATTTGTTTATTATAAAGTTAATGATGTTAATTGTCCATGAATATGAAACTCTTTTGTATGTTGTTAAATACAACTTTAAAATTATATATTATAACTAAAATTCTATAAGTAATTTTAAAATATATGTAGATTATAGAATAAATCAAGAGTGACGTAAAAAATACATTAAAAAGCAAACAAATTTATTATATGATAATTAAGAGATATAATGATACGATAAATCATAATTAATGAGTACCAATTTTGGCTTATATCAATTTTCAACATTTATGCATAGTCATTTTATTTTTTCTGTTCCATTTCAGAATTTAAACTCCAAATTATTATTAATGAGTATCAATTTGGATTCAAATCAATTTCTCAAATTCCAACTCTTCCTTTTCTTCTTAAAATCAATTTTTTTTTACTCAAATCTCAATTTAGTCTTTTATTTTTTTTGCTGTATTTTTTGTTCTATATTTTGTTATTTAATTTTATAAAGATATGAGACCAAATTGAAAGTTGAGCAAAAAATGAGTCTAAAAGACCACTTTGGCCTATATCAATCTTCACATTCGCCATCATTTGCTTAATTGGCATTTAGAATTGTAAGATAGTTTTTGACTTTTTTTTCTAATCTTTAGACTATTGGTAGAAAATTAATTAAGATGCTCTGTAACTTTATTTTTTTTATCAAAACAAACTTTGCTTTTTAATATAGAAAAAGTAAATACTATCTCGTCATTCTTGAAAATGATAGAAAATTTAATTATTTTTTACATAAGTTTTATAGATCAACAATAAAAATACACTCTACAAAAAAAAACAATAAAAATCAATAAAAATTTCCTAAAAGGCTTGTATATCGAAATTTATATTTAAAATGCAATCATTCATCTTATGCCATAAAGATGAATGATACCATGAAATTATCCTAGAATAATGTGAATTATCTTTTATGCATGTGAATGAGATATAGCGAAATTATTTCATGCATGTGTCACGGCATGAATTTTTTTAAATTGTTAATGTGAATCAACGCATAATCAAACTTGATGACTCTTTAAATAGAAATTGCTAATTTAATGACCATAAAATTAACTTATTATAGAGTACAATTTATATTATAGACTTGAGTGAATTAATATAATGCAACAATCATAGATGTAAAAAAATAGCTATTAGAGGTGGATTCTAAATGGTGATTGACCCATAAATTAAGAGGTATTAATTATATATTTACCATTTTAATATTATTAGTATGATTCCATATCTCTTATTTAATTAGAAATCATCCTAAATAGTTTAGAAAACTTGCAGAACAGTCCCAAACAACAGAGTTTAATTGCAAAACAGTCCTAAACCGTTCAAAAAAGTTAAAGAACAATCCTCAAAACATGTGGGAGATTACAGAACAATCCACAAAACATGTAAAAAATTACAAAACAGTCGTCAAAACATACATAAACGAAAAACACAAAGAGGATGTCCCACGACCATCATCCAAATGGAATTATTTTCATGGTTTTATTGGGAATTCTTATGATAGCTATTATACTTTGAAAATCATATTGATGAGATATCATCATCTCAATGGTGACCGTTAGTGTGTGTGAGGTGAGATAATGAGTGAAGCCAATAAGGTAATTGAAATTAAGCATAAAAAATGTTTTATGGGTCAAAAGTTAACCATGGTGAGTAGTAAAAGAATTATGTTAATGCTATTCAATGCTCTGATATGGATATAGAAAAAATTAAACTTAAATGCTTTGTGTTATTTAGTATATGAGGAATTAAAAAAAAATTAGGAGAGCTACTTAATGTTGATTATATAAATTAAATAGATTATATTCCAAAAAATTAAATATTGATTAATAAAATTATTGCAATTATATATATCATCATTATCGGTGTTACATATAAAAACTTATAAAGTATAACGTAATATTGATTATATTGGTTAAATACAATAAAAATAATTAAATGTTATTATTATGGAAAAATAGTAATTAAATGACAATTGATTTAAAAAAGTAAGTTTTATTGAATAGAAAATACTTTAGATAATGTTCATAAGGTCTTAATGGGAATAGATAATCAAGGAAAAAAGGTTGAATCCAACGAAAATAATATACTGAATGATATTAAACCTTAACAAAAACATAATAATTAAAGATATTAATGTTAATGATAGAATTTTTTTTCCTTGCTTGCTCAAATTTGAAAATTTTTAATCCTTTTGAAGTATTGCAATTTTAATATAATTTGTTGAAATATACTAAAGAGACCTTTTTTGGGGGGTTATGACAAAGGGCATTAATCTTTTCTTTTACTGTCTAAGTAAAAGACAAAGGGGTGCGAAAGATGTAAAAAAAAATATAAACACGGTCTTTATATATATAAACACGCTATTGAGATATACAACTCTATAAGCATAACGAATTAACCATATTTATTATGGTTAGTGGTTACAAAAGGAAAATTTTATTTAGTTTCGTAATAACTTGGCTGTTATAGACCTATAGTACGTATAAAAGCCAGCCTGTAAATCATGTACAAATAAAGAGATTTTAACGGTCTCTAAGCTAGAATTTAATGCCTACTCCCGAAGATCTACCACACCTTTTTCTTTCTTGACTCGATCGACGGTATACCTGAATCAAATCAGAACAATCAAAATAACTTAATGCAAAAGGGTATGTAAAAAGACTCAAAGTCAAAACTGTCGTCTATATGTTAGGGACTTGTAAGCTACATTGTCAACAACATAAAATATGTTTAAAAGAAGCGATGTAGGGAAAACCGCATATTATCTTGCGAACAAATTCCAGCCATGCGATTATAATATTGAGCAAGCTTCTTTCAAATTTTTAATATCCATGACTATTCATTTGAGAGGACATAAAAAAATTAACTAAACGCAACTCCTTGAGGATAGATGGAGTTG
The DNA here is from genome assembly GCA_003254925.1 of Chamaecrista fasciculata. Lineage (NCBI taxonomy): Eukaryota > Viridiplantae > Streptophyta > Magnoliopsida > Fabales > Fabaceae > Chamaecrista > Chamaecrista fasciculata. The sequence continues at coordinate 81,490 of QANZ01018906.1, forward strand.
TAATGAATCTCTACCCAAAAACTGAGGAAAAAACAAAGAGAGAAAACACATAATAGTAGATAATGATATGAGATGAACAACCCCAAATAGAGTTGCTAGAAAAGTTCAAAATGTTGATTGTCTGATTAAAAACCTCATCTTTCAATTTTCACAATTAGGCCTCCAGATTTCCACATGTGAAAATGAGACTCAAAATTTTGAGTTAAATATTTTCACACGTAGTGGAAGAAAGGAGAAAAAAAACGTAGCCATAAGTTAAAAATAAAAAGATAGTGCCATCATCATAAATTGTGGTTCACTGAAAATTTTACGACAGGGGAGCGTATTTACATACTTTTATACTTAAAAAAAAACTTGAGTCCATGATCTTTTTCTTAAAGGATAATATAAGAAAGAAATAATGAGTTTACCCAAAAGAAATTAGGCATTGAGCTGACTCAAGCATGCCAAGACAGCCTTGGCCATATCGTCAGTTTTGAGAATGCTGAAAACGTATTCGATCAGAGGGACCAAAGACCCTTAACACAAAAGACAAAACGACACAATCTTATATTAAGAGTGAGTAGGAAGGAATGAACCACGATTTTGACCAATTCTAAATTGAGAGATGATAAAAACATATCCCTCCTTGTCGATATTCTTGAATTTTTTTCACGAATAAAGGCTTTATAGAAGCACCAAACATTTTAGTATATCAACATATGATAAATTTAAACATAAATCAAATGTATATAAAAACACCTCATAAACCTCAGCATCACAAAGCATCAAATGTATACCTTGATTGTCCAATTAGAGCATATTGGAGAGATAGCACAAATATCATCATATTGTTTTGCCATGGACTGAGTGTAAACGGTAAACTCAAGAAACCTAATTGATCAATGTTTTTTTTGTCAATGGTGCATTTGACGAACCACCACTAATTTATAGTCATACAAAATTCAACTATCATTTAATATGATTTATGTTAACGACATGAAGAAAATAGAAAACGCGATAATTTAGCAATTAATATTTAATATGTTTTCTTTTAAAAAATGTACAATTTCAAATCATTTCCAAATATTAACCATTAGTTTTAATTATAAATTAGAACAATTGATGATAATTGATTGTAATATGCTATTAGTCGCGATAATTATGCTTGGAGATTATGAAAGTTATTATTTTAGATAACACATCAGCAAATTTGCTTACATGACCAATTAATAGTGATGTTGTTGCAAAATAAATGCATTTGATTGGCTGTTGATTATCCTAATTATACATTACTATTGAATCATTAATTACCAACATTGATGAAAATTAAATTTTGTGAAATTTTTGCATAGGTGGCGATATGTTATTGCCAATTAGTAATAAATTCATTTTCTTAGTAGTGTATGACTGGACTGCCATTAATTATATAATGCTAATTTGCCATTTCGCATGCTTATGTGACATGATTGGACTGCCATTTGGCAACGCCACATGCTACAACACATCCTACTCAGCAGTGACTAATATACAATTAATGGTCGTCATAAATGTCATTTGAATTTTTTAAGAATTTTGCATAGGTGGCGAAACATAATTGGTCAATTAGCATTAAATTTAGTCTCTCTCCTAGGCCACGTGGCAGACTCAGACAGCCAATCTCTATGAAGCATGGACACTGACACGGACACGGGACACGACAAGGACACGGACACAGCGACACGTCAAACTCTCAAAATTACGCTACACGACACGGCATATATTTATATATATAAATAATTAAATATTCATAATTTTTAATGAAAAAATTAAAAATTACAATTTTTATTCATAATATATGTCATATCTATTATTATTTTCTCTTGCCTATCCTGTTAAAGTTACAAAAAATTGATTTATATTCTAAAATTTATGGATATGTGTCGTGTCGGTGTCATACGAGTGTCGGACACTGACACGTGTCTGACACGGCGACACGCCTTCAAAATGAAGTGTCCATGCTTCCTAGGCCAATCTATTTAGGCTCTGCTTTTAGTACTATATATTAGATATGACATAGAAACTTGGTCTGAACATTATTTGGATCTTTTGGTCTGAATTTTAAATGCATAATCTTTTGGTTATATATTCTACGGTAAAATGTTAAATATATTATGATTTTCACTTACTTGGATAAATCTATGCTCATGCTCAAACAATCAAAATAATTATGTAAAATTATATATTTATGTATCTAATCTAACCTTATTATAAATTATTCCACTTGGAAAAACGAGAATATGTCATTTCTCATTTTAATAGTGAATCGAGTATCATCAGAATGCTGATAATAAATCTTCCTTTAACTTTGTGTAAAATTCTTCTTAAGCTAATTCGCAAATCTTCTTTCAACTTTGTGTAAAATATTCAAACCATACTTAAGAGGGAAATATAAACCTAATTGCAAGAGGGTGAGAGTTAAAGAAAATGGAGTAGAAAAAGACTTTGTTTTAACTCACCTCACTTCTTTTAAAATGTTTTAAGAAAATCATGACAAGGCAATTGTAAAGATTATAATCTTATTTGTTAAGATTTGGGATATCTTGTGTAATATTTTATGTGACTTGTATCTCAATTAGTTACCATATATTTTGGGATAGAATTCTTAGTGGCTAAGGAATCAGGTATTTGGGCCTATTGGGCTTAGGTTAAGTAATCCTTGTGAAACTAGGGTTTAGGATGCCTATAAATAGAGAAGTAGCTAATTGTGGAGAGAAGACTTGAGAGCTGATTCATTCATCAGGTTATTGTATTCCTATATTCTTTATAGTGAAGTTCCTTGTTTTGAGTGGATGTAGGTCACACTGACCGAACCATGGTAAATTGCTTGTGTTCATCTATTCTTCTCTATATTCCGCATTCTCATATACTTGTTTGATCTATGAATGTTGTTGGGAGATACTCTGAATCCTAACAAGTGGTATAGACCCAGGTTTGAGATACTTTATTTCAAAGGGGGCTGTTTTGTAATTGGCCAAAGTCCTATTTTGGTCCCTCTGTTATCCTCATTATTCCAAATAGGTCCCTCAGTTATTTTTTGTTCCATATTGGTCCCTTAGTTATCCAAAACTTGTCAAAGTTGGTCCTTCTAACGTTTTCCATCAATTTTTCTGTTAAAAAAAGAGGAAAAATAAACTTTCATACCCAAAAGTTTTGTTTTCTTATATTAAAGTTCTTTCCTTTTTATAATAGGATCAAAACGTAAGAAAAGTAAGTAAATTAAGATTTTAAGTGAATTTCCCAAAATCACAAAAGCTCTCTATCTGAACGAAATCCTGATTCGTCTCCGGCGCATTGGTTACCGGAGAAGCACAGCGACGGGTTACCTCCAGAAATACGATTGCTTCCGATATCCAAAAAATTCAAGTTCCTCAGATTCCCAATCTCCGACGGTATGCCCCCAGTGATCTGATTATTGCTCGCTCAGAACCGAATCAAAGACGAACAGTTTCCGATTTCAGACGGTATCTTCCTGGAGAGATTATTAGAAAGCAACAAAAGCTTATTCAGATTCTTCAGTTCGAATATCCCTCTAGGTATGGGACCCGTGAGTGCGTTCTGCGAAAGATCCACAGCCTCGAGATTTTGGCAATTCGAAAGCGAAGATGGTATGCTTCCTTCAAGCTTATTGTGCCACAAATACAACAACGTCAGATTTCTAAGATTCCCAAATTCATAAGGTATCGTACCTGTAGTCTGATTATTGTCCAGCTCGACGTGAGTGAGTTCATCACAATTCCCTAATTCTGTTGGAATCTCCCCTGAAATCTGATTTTCACTAAGTTGTAATTCTTCTAGCGCAGTCAAATTCCCAAAAGTCTTGGGAATGCTTCCTGTTAGAGAGAGAGATTTTGTGTTTTTGAACAAATTCACTTAAAATGTTAATTTACTTCCTTTTCTTACGTTTTGATCTCATTATAAAAAGAAAATGACCTTAATATAAGAAAATAAAACTTTTGGGGATGAAAGTTTATTTTTCCTCTTTTTCTAACGGAAAAATGGATGAAAAACGTGAGAGGGACCAACTTTAACAAGTTTTGAATAACTGAGGGACTAATATGGAACGAAAAATAACTAAGGGACCTATTTGGAACAATGAACATAACAGAGGGACCAAAATAGGACTTTGGCCTTTGTAATTTGAGCCAAGTTTCTTTTTAGAAAGGGGCTATTTGCAATTTGAACTAAAACGCATAGGGGGCTATTTTGGAATTTACACCAAATTCCAAAAAGAGGCTTTTGTTTTGAATCAAGATCGAAGAACACAAATAGGGGCACGGTACTTTCGACGGAGGTGCTGGGTGAAGCAAGGGGTTCGACGGTTTCTGCACGGTGGTCGTCAGCGACGACGTGTGCAGTGGTGGGCGACGGAGAGGTTGCTCGCGGCGGAGATTTGTCTCGACGGTGGAAGACGCGTGAGTGTGAGGCGTTTTCTGGAAATCGTGCTCAACGGAGGAGAACGTTGGAGCTTCCGAACTGTGCGACGGCGTTTGGCGGTGGAGCTCGATTTTCCGACAGAGAATTTCGGCAGTTTCTGTGGTGTTTCACAGCGTTGACGTGAGCAGGTGTGTTCGTGTGCTAGGTTCTTCTTAGGGCCGACGACGGTTGCGAATTTGACGAACGGTGAGTGCTTTTTCTTGCCGGAGTTGTTCGATTCGTTTGTGGGTAGTGATATTGTTGCGAAATCAGTGGGGTTTCGCGGTGGTTCTTCGCTACGGTTCCGGTCGGCGTTGTTCGGCGTGGTTTATTTGTGTCGTTTCTTGCGAAAACGGTGGTTTTTCGCGGAGGGGATTCGACGTTTGATAAACGGTGATTTGTGTGGTGTTCTTGGATGGTTCATAGATCGGGTTTGATGGGTTCGACGACAAAATATGAGGTTGAGAAGTTCGATGGAGGAAATTTAGTCTTTGGAAGATAAGAATGCAATCGGCATTGGTTCTTCAGGACTTATGACAAGAAATAGAAGAAAAGTACACCGATTAGGTGAAGAAAGAAGTGAAGGAGGCACTTGGGAAGAAGGCTTTGAGTGCGATATTCATGAGTGTTACAGACAGTGTTCTAAGGGAGATTGCCGACGAGAAAATGACGGAACAGGCGTGGAGGAAACTGGAGAATCTGTACTCGGCGAAATCGTTGACCAACCGCCTATATCTGAAGAAGAGGCTTTACAATTTGAGGATAAATGAGGGTACGCCAATCAAGTCTCACCTAGACGAGTTCAATTCGATAATTATGAAGAATGTAGAGGTGAAGATTGATGACGAGGATCAGGCTCTTATTGTGCTATGTTCACTACCGTCATCCTATGAGACCTTTATGGATTCTATGTTGTATGGGAGGGATAAAATTTCACTAGATGACATTAGCGGTGCGTTAAAGTCAAAGGCGTTGAAGAGGAACCTTCCAGGTGATCGAACAGAGGGAGTGGGATTGGTGTCGAGGGGAAGAGTGCAGGGGAAGGACTCATGTAAGTCCAATGGGCGATCGAGGTCGAAATCAAGGGCGAAGAAAGCGAGTTGTTTCAAGTGTGGTGAGCGAGGTCACTTTAAAAAGGATTGTCCTAGGCTGAAGGGAAATAAGGAGGATTCGTCGGATGATGAGAATTCGGCAAACGTCGTTGTTAACACTTATGGTACTTCTGGTGATGTCGAATGTGTAGGAGAGGCGTGGTCTATGGCTGGCCAGCATGGACCAAACTCTTGGTTTCTTGATACGGGTGCAACTTTTCATATGTGTCCACACAGGGGATGGTTTTCTTCGTATAACCAAATGCGTGGAACGGTCTATCTAGGAAACGGTATTCCATTGGCGATAGAGGGGATAGGTCTCATCAAAATCAGGATGTTCGACGGAGTTGTGAGAAGTATTGAGTGTTGGCATGTTCCTCAGATGAGGAGGAATCTTATTTCATTGTTAACATTGGAGGATCAGGGGTACAAGTTTCACGCCGATGGTGGAACTCTTAAAGTTGGAAAGGGCTCGATGACACTACTGAAGGGGAAGATAAGCGCCAGGCTATACTATCTTCAGGGGACCGCAATTGAGGGTGAGACAGCGATTGCTTCAGGAAATAGTTAGGCGAGTGATGATGATTTTGGAGCAAGTGAGACAAGCATCTCTGACAGTGGCGAGGTGAGCACCTCAAGGCGAGATCACAATAGGAGTCAGTTATGACACGGTCACATGAGTGACAAGGGACTGACACTTCTAGGGAAGTGGAACTTACTGGATGGGTACAAGGGGGATCCCTTGAACTTCTGTGAACACTGTGTGTTTGGAAAGCAGACGAGAGTGAAGTTCAGCAAGGTGGGAGTGCACAAGACTAGGGATAGGTTGGACCTATGTGGTCATAACGGAGTTCCTTCTAAAAGCGGTGACCAGTATTACATGACGATGATTGATGATTCCAGAATGGTATGAGTGTACATACTTAAGTCTAAAGATGAGGCATTTCCAACATTTATCAAGTGGAAGGCAAAGGTAGAGAAACAGACAAGAAGAAAAGTGAGTTGCCTTAGGATTGATAATGGGTTGGAATACTGCAACAAGGAGTTCAATGGGTTTTGCAACAGAGAAGGCATTGTGAGACACCTCACGTGCACAGGAGCGCCACAACAGACTGGTGTTGCAGAACAGATGAACATGACGCTTTGTGATATAGCACGGAGCATGCTCTCACATGTAGGTGTGAGCAAGGACTTTTGGGCTGAGGCGATCAATACTGCTTGTTTTTTGGTAAATAGATCACCATCCATGGCAATCGGGAATGAAACTCCTTTCGAGGTATGGTCCGGATCGCCTGTTGATTACAAGCACTTGAGAGTGTTTGGGTGCCCAGCGTATGCTCAAGTGGAGGATGGAAAGTTTGAGCAGAGGGCAAGGAAGTGCATATTTCTATGATATGCGACTAGAGTGAGTGGATACACGTTGTGGTGCATGGATTCTAAGTCTTCAAGGATATTGATTAGCAAGGAAGTAACTTTCAATGAGTCTGTTTTGTTGGACAAGCGAGAGGAGAAGGCGATAGCCAAGTTAAATCTCGGTGTGGGAGACCAAATGGAGCTAGTGATTGTTAACGCTCCGACCGCTCAGCCAAGTACCACTGAAGGAGAGCAGGTGCGAGACCTTTCTCATAACACTGGGGTCTCAGAGGCACAGGAACAGATCGACGAAAATTTTGATATGAAGGATTTTGGAGAGGCAAGGAAGATTGCTTTTCATTTCAGGCTATCAAGGGATCTTCTACTGAAGTCAGCAAGGGAGTTGGAGCAAGTTTCAAGGGTTCCATACTTGAGTGTTGTGGATAGTGTTATGGACGCCATGGTAAAGGGTACGACAAAGGTTGGTTTAACCTTTGACAGAGCTAGTTTGGGGAGACTGCCCTCAGGGCGATCGGTAGTTAGCATGGGCAGTACCAGGTGATACCAGGATGCTCGGGGGTGAGTGGCAAGACAAGGAAGTATTCGTGTTTAAGAAGGGAGTTCATGTCTAGGGGAAGATATGTAGTCTTCTAGGAGACTTGTACCGGAATTCAAGTCAAGGGGAAGATTTGTAAAAATTATAATCTTATTTGTTAAGATTTGGGATATCTTGTGTAATCTTTTATGTGACTTGTATCTCAATTGGTTACCATATATTTTGGGATAGAATTCTTAGTGGCTAAGGAATTAGGTATTTGGGCCTATTGGGCTTAGGTTAAGTAATCCTTGTGAAACTAGGGTTTAGGATGCCTATAAATAGAGAAGTAGCTAATTGTGGAGAGAAGACTTGAGAGGTGATTCATTCATCAGGTTATTGTATTCTCATATTCTTTATAGTGAAGTTTCTTATTCTTTGGTGGATGTAGGTAACACTAACTGAACCACGGTAAATTGCTTGTGTTCATCTATTTTCCTCTATATTCTGCATTCTCATATACTTTTTGATTTATGAATGTTGTTGGGAGATACTCTGAATCCTAACAACAATTTTATACAAAACATCCATTTAATGTAATCATGGAAGGGGAGGATAATTTATAAAATATTTTTTTTTTATGTGTTAGAGTCGTTTTACAAATATAGATGAAAAAGAATATAGTAATTAATTAGTTGGAAGGACAAAAACTTTATATCGAGTCCTTATATGATAATTCTGTTTTAAATTTTAAAATTTAATGTATTTTATTTATTTATTTATTATATTCTACATTAATCTTTAAATTGAATTCGGTTCAATTTTTTTTGGTAAATACTATGGGTGTGCCCTACTTATTCGTGTTAGGGCCTAGGCAAAGACTAATCCTATTCGGGCCGAGAAGCAAACAGTTAAAGCCCTTCCAACAAATATCGACTCCAGGACTCGAACCCGAGTCCCTCAACCTGGGGTACAACTCGTCTACCACTGCACCAAACACTTGTTAGCAGTGAATTCGGTTCAATTGTTTTGTACAAAGAATGTTGTTTTATTATTTTCTTAGTCTTTTTCTCTGTTCCCCTGGCCCTCCTACTTCTCTTTCTCCCTCTTCTCCTATACTCTTTTTTCTCTTGCACTTTTCTAAAGATTTGTTTAGATACTAAAATTGGGAGTGCGAGAGAAAGATTGAGAAATGAGAGACGATAAAATTTTATTTTTTACTTCTCTTTTATTTGGAAAGTAGTTCTTCTAATAAAATACTTTAATTTAGAACATTTGAAATTTGTGAACGTGGACGAAAATAAGAGATCAAAAGTAGTTCTTCTAATAAAAACATTTTGGGATGTTTTAAATTTATATTTTGTCCTATACTTTTCAAAAATTATGTTTTGACCCCAAAATATTTTTATAGTTTTTATTTTATTCCCTAATAATATGTATCTAGAGACCTGTATATAATTTTTTGAAAATATTGGGGGTCAATATGTAATTTTTGAAAAATTTGTTATGTTTAAAATTACAAAATAATTCCAAAAGGGGTACAAAAGTGTTAATGGAGAATACCACAGAGTACCAAAGAGTCACTTTTTAAACCACATAGTAACAAAGTGAAATATGACCAAACTACAAGGTACTAAAGTATAATTTACCCTTTTTTAACAAGTAATGAAGGTTAATTTAAATACAAGTACCAATAATAAAATAAAAACAATCATCTTGGATTTCATTATTTTTAGTTTCTCAAAATTTGCAAACCAATCATATTTTCATATTTTTCATTTTCAAAATTAAGTTTTGACTTTACAAACCAAACACAATCTCTAAACTAGTAGGACACCCGTGCATTCGCACGGGTGTTTTCCTGTGAATCTATATAATTGGGAATCTTCAGAATGTAACTTGTAATAGATTGACAATTTCTACAAAATCAACAATAGCTACAATTGCACAATAACACTGTGAAGAAGTTTTATAGTAGTCTCATTCTATTAATTATAAAAATTGTGAATTTTGTCAAACTAACTCAAGGGAATACAAACTACAGGTTACAGGTTACATATATATATAACATTACAGTTACAGGTTACATTACTGATGGCAATTTATTTGCAGCTATATTAACTCTAACATAAGTATAGCAGTTTCGCATATGTTACAGATAAAAAAAGACTACTTCTACCAAAATATTATACTAAGGCAAGTCTTTTAAAATGGCAAGAAGGAAAATAGCAAGTCTTTTTCTTGCCTAATACAATGCAACTACACATTCTTGTTGTCTATGCCTAATAAAATCCCACTTTAGCACATATTTATGGTCATATAAAATGGTAATAGGCAGTGCCTAAGTGACCCTGCAGAAATTTATACAGAATTTAATATAATTGTATGTACCATTACAGTCCCTAAAAAGAAACAGTTAAACAAATATATTCCACTATTTCTCTTTTCTTTTTAATCCACTTGCTGATTAAGATTCAATATATAATTGACTAAAATTCCATAAACTGAAAACAGTACAGAATATATCCAACCCAAACAATGAAAATGACAAAATAAACACAATCATCATTCTGATATAATTTCATTGCCTTCTTACTCTCTCATAGTCCTGCATCACATTGCTACACAAAGAAAAATTGAGCTATATGTGAAATACTGAAATTTAACAGAAGTTAAGAGCATAATTTGTTAACAGCAATGTCAGTTCACCAAGATTAAAAATGACAATCAAACTCCAGTGAAGACTATTAGCAAGATACATCAACTTGACATGATTNACAAAATTAAAACCTGGAGCATAAAATAATAAAAGAGATCATCACATATTCAAACATTACAAACTATCCATTAAACATGTCTAGAAAGTTGGAGCTAAAGTCTAAATAGTCATCAATGTTCTTTAATTTAAAATAACACATATATATACAACATGAAGCCAGAAGCAGGGAAACAATGCCTAAACAAATAGGGAAAAAGAGGCACATCTCACCTTGGCTATATCACTTAAAAAGAATAAATATAATTAGAACTATGATCCACATGTAGGTATTTACTATATGCGAAGAGAATCTCAATTAACTTTAATAATATATATAGATTCCCAAATTCATCAAAAGGCTTTTATATATACTTGTATCTAATGCTACTAATCTGCATAGTTCAGAATTTCGTGTGCTTGTACAATTTATTTATTTCTTGTACTTGAAAGTGCTTAGAAGAAAGTGCTTAAATTTAAAAAGAATGTGAGCCATATACTGCATTATAAATTATGCATTATAAATTGCAGCACTAAAATAGAAGTACAATATATATATATATCCAGTCCAATTTGAGAAACATGAACATTAAGGAAGTAAGTTGCAGCACTAAAATAGAAATACAAATCCAAACTTGTAAGGCTTTTTAAGCAACGTGAATCAGTACCCAAACAGATTTAAATTCAATATTATTCAACTCTAATTAATTTACTAAAATAGAAGTACAAATCCAAATTTGCAGTTAAGTTCAATTTACAGTAAATTTAAGACCAAAACGAACAAATCAGGGGATTTGAATCAAATTTCAACATAGACATGAACAATAAAGTCTTTCATTCAAAGGAACAAATATTCAAGCACCTTTGTTCAGTTAAAGCAACATTCTTGCCATTAATTTCAGCAGATGCTTCAAAACTAAAGAATTATTTTATAGCAACCTCATGTAAAATTCAGTAGCACTAAAACAGTTAAGTTCAATATTATATCAACTCCAATTTGATAAACATGAACATTCAGGAAGACAGTCAATTTCAACTCTTGCCTCATGTAAATTTCAGTAAATTTTAGACTACGAAGTAAATTGCAGAATATAATTAGGAAGAGCCTTTTCCTTGGCACTTTGACCAAGAGTGATAGAAATGGCAATAGTATTGAATCAGGGGAAATTAGAAACACAAAAGGACTAAAGCTTCAGTTTGTCTAGGAACCCATAGAAGAAAACAGAACCCAACCAAACTGATAATAACAAATTCTGATTCACTTTTCTGTAGAATATAAGCATCATTATATAATCTAAAATATGATAATAGCAGATTGACTATTAATATCATTATAGTACACAATAGTATAATTACAGCACAAAGTGTATTTTCAAAATATTTACCAAGATCGAACTCTTGCCAAGGGTTTTAAGGTGAAATGATCCAACTTTATCCATCTTTATAATTGCCTAAAAGATCAGCAAGGCAAAACATATGTAAAATGCATAAGCCAAATTTTATTGAGAAGGTTAGTATGCAATATGAAATATATCTTTAGATACCTCAAGGAAGAAGAAGACAGACACATACATTCCGTGAAGCAAATAGGGAAGCAACTCCAATAGGAACAAATACAACAGTAATGACAAAGAATGTTGAAATGACCTGAAGAAAAAAGGTTCAAAATCAAGTACGGTTCAACATATTCAGAAACATGCATTGATTGGTCAGAACTCACCGATTTATCTATCCATCTTTAAAATTAGATTCCCATGCAAGGCATCCATTGCCTCATCAAGTTTCCTTAGCTAAAATTCAACACAATTCAATAAATGCAAGCAAAAATGGTATTACCACAAACTCTAGCTTGAAATCCATAAAATTAAATACATGGTTTAAATGAAATTTACCTTAATCTTTCCCTTCCTTGCAATGCGCTCCCAAATGTTGGCAGAAATTCCAGTTAAGATTGAGCCTTAAATCAGCAACACTAACATATAAACACAATGCATCTTGAGCTTTATTTCATAAAAGAAAAATGTATTGGATATAGATTATAACTTTCAAAAGAAGCATACTGAATAAGGTCCATAACAGTTCTATAGATACAAAATATTTAATATCCAATGAACCTGAGATTCCAGAATTGGTGCTCCCGGCCCTTTTTGCTGCATCATTTTCAAGTCAACAAATTCAGATTTTGCCATCTCTTTTTCCCATGTCTTCCTTTTTATAAATGCTTTTTCCACAACTTCCAAATTAGCATCAGAATGCAGCCCCACAATCACAAACTGTTGAAAGAGTGAAGTCGGTTCCTTATAATTTACACAATCCTATCAAGCGTGAGGTCAACTGAAGTATCAAATATCTTAATGGCAAGAAATAGAAAAGAAGATTCAAAATAAATTTTAGCAATAAAAATGCTATCATTATTCAGAATACCAACACAACCGGCTAAAGTGGAACATCAACCTGTGCTATTAAAATCATCAACAACTCTCTCAGTTCTTCAGGCCCAAAAACAGAAGGGTTACTTTTACTAATCATTTAATAATACTTAATGACTATCATAATTTTGTACCTAACTCTTTCATAGCAGTCTCAGCAACTATTACAGAAGAGTGGCATAAAGTCAAACCCAAGGAAGCCCAGATAATACACCAAGCTGAGGCAATCTTCTTGCTTTTTCTCAGCCTACGCTTCTCAGACAAATTGAAGAAGACATCAAGAAAACCCAATTCATTGAGACAGAGAAAGATTAGTTTGTAGAATTTGACTGTTGTGAGTGTTGGAGATTGTGCCCTAGGGCCAATCATTTTATAAATATGTTTTGAACATATTAGTTAATTTATGGAGATAAATTAATGGTTATCATATTATTAGCGTGTTTACTATGATAANGATGTATATATGCAAGACTAACTAATAACTATTAATGAAAGAACTGATGTGAAAGGTACATTGGTCAATGAAATATAAACACCAAGAAGAAATTAGATAAAAATAAAAGGCTAAAGTGCTTACTTGCAAAAACCTGTTATCTTTTGCTGGATCAATTACTTTGACACACTTTCAATTTTGTAATCTAGTGAACAATGCATACAAACCACAACAGTAAATGCATTATTATAAGAAATCTGCAAAATAATAATTAGAAAAGGGTAAGTTATATTTTTTTTTCTGCTACAATTATTGAGATGAGGAAATGACCATTACCCCAAATTTGTGCAGTCCCATGCTCCGAATATTATAATCTGTAGATTATTCAGAAAGAACCAATAGTTACAACTTCCATACTGTAGTTTATTTCACATCATGGCTCAAATTAAGACTCTCAACTCTCAAGTTGCATAATTATTTGGAGAGGCTGTATCGAGAGGCTACACAGTAATCAATGGGATACTCTAGAATTAAATTTAAAACATATCATAGTGACTTAGCACAGTGAAATTAACCAAATCAATAGACCAACCAAGGCAATAATTATGTACCATTCCATTGAAACCATTTGGTTATGCTCCTTTAAGAACTGAGTCTGATATTTCAGCTACTGCTGCAAAAGCTACCTTGGAACCTAAAACAAAACTAAAACAAACCAAAAAGGACTAAAATATAAAACAGAAAAATAATGTTGTCTATTTCTAATATTTAAGTCCTTTATGATTTCTGGAGGGACTTAAATGAACTTTGAGAGAATGTTTTAGGGTCAGTTCTGGAATTTAAGCTCAGGGGCCAAAATAAGTTAGCGGAAAATTACAGAAAGGTCCCAAATGTCACAGAATCACAGTTCAGTCTTCATTTAAATTATGGTTTAGTCCTGGAATCATTATATATTCTTCATTTAGGTCCTTAACTCTCAAAATAACTTTGCAAAATGTTACAAAATTCTCCCCAAAGTTCCATTTTAGTACGTAGGCCATGCATTCTTCAAAAAATGGGCCGAAAATGCAAAGGAAATGAAAAACGAAATAGATGAGCAGGGACTAAATTGAAAACACAGAAAAGTCTTAAACTCACCCGAAAAGCCACCAATTTCAACGTTTGCATTGTAGAAGTCGCAGGCAAAACCCATTCTCCGTTTTTTGAATGTAGAGAGATTTGAAGGATGCAAACCCAAAACTCAGATGATGCAAAGCCAACTCGAAACCCAGACGGCGAAGGAAATTTCTAAACGGTGACAGTGAGTAGGCCGTCTTCGCAGACGGCGGAAATGACATCAGTGTCAGCATTCTCCGACAGCACGCAGCGGGGTTGGGAGGAGAAGAAAAGAGCGGCTTAGTGAGGAAATTTGATCCGGTGGTGATCGCGACTGACGACAGACGACGGACGACGGCAAATCATGGTGTTGGTTAGGGTTTAAGGGAGAGAGAAGAGGGATGTCGGGATTAAAGGAAGATGAGATTTTTTTGTGTGAGAAATGGAGAAAGAAAATGGTGAAAGGAGTCCATGGTTGTTGGCGCCGAGAAGATGATGAATTGTGTGTGTATATATGTTTCAAGTTGGAAGAGGAAGAGGAAGACAAAGAGAGAGCACGGAGGAAGATGGTGAATTGAGAGAGATAGTCAGTGTTTTGAATTTTAAAATTGAAATTGAAATGAAGAGGAAGTGGCGCTGGATTTGAACTGAAAAGGTGAGGAAGAGTGGGAAAAAAAATGACAGGTGACAGAAGGAGATGCTTTGTGTATGGAATGAACAGTGGAAAAACAATGAAAAATGGAGTGCCACGTGGAACAAATGGTTTCTGCTTTATTGGATTATATAGATATAGATATTTGCATCATCTGTTTCACTTGCCTGCTGATGATTCAACCAAAACCATATTGCTAATTATAATAAATCATAGCTAGAAGCATAACTTGCATTTTGATGTGGTGATATTTATATATATGTATATATATATTGGAGAATTCAACTTTGAAGGAGAGAATAAAAGAAAATTAATATTGTAAACGTTTCCGTGAGAACCTTGCGACTGAGCTTCTCAATTTCATCCGTGAGAATTCGGTCCTACATAAGTACATATATTATAGCAAAAGAATAATAACCATGTGAATTAGGATTATTGAAGTTCTAGAGCTAGTTGGGTGTGCGTATGTGTGTGTGTTTTTATTTAAAGATGATTATTAACAAAACAATTAAAATGTATGTTGATATACACACACTGACGCACACACTTTTTTTTGGGAAAAAGAATGCAAGTATCATTAATTAATTAGAGAGGAATTACGAGGACACACACCTTTTTGACTCGGATACTCCTTAAGCTGGTTTCCAGTTGGCTTTCCAAATTCTGAAGATCTTCGATGGTTGAACCTGACAGTTCTTGGCCCATTAATTTCCTGCATATATATGTGTCACATTTAGTTTGAATATAATATATATGAATACATGAAGTCGTGAACTTCAATTTAAAGCAATTTCATCATCTGAATCCTTAAAGTTGGTTATTATATTCAACATAAGATACACTGTTTTTTTAGTTTTTTTTTCAGGGAATCGGAATCTGATCTGACCCATCAAACGCTTCGTGTGTCATATGTGTTTGACGGATATAATTATATAACATGTCCAAAAGAAATTATATTTCTGTATGATAATAATATTTACTTTAAAAATAAATAAATATAGATTTTTTAATTTCAAAAGTAACAAGAAGGACTTCTGTACGTAGAGTACTGTAGTAATTAACGGGCAAGTTGCAACTTTCAAAAGCCATTAGCCAAATTAATTAGTACTACTTTAATTAATTTGTTGGGTTTATCACTTTATCGTATATGTACGTGTTTTTTTTAATGCATTGTACCTGTTGCATTGTTGTACATACTGTAGTTGTTCCCTTAACATCGCTGCCTCTCTCTGCCAAAACTAGCAATTCCAAAGAAAAACATGCATAAATATCTATGTAAGCAAGGAATTGAAATTTTACCACAGATAATTTAGATACACCCAATCAAAATAAATTATAATCATGGCATACATTAATTTCCAAAGTTAACAAAACATCTTTTTTTTTGTAACAACAAAACAGCTATTTAATCTTTAGACAAAAAATGAAATATATATCAAATCTCAGTTGAGACGAAGGGCTTCTAATTAGTTGTTGTAAAATTTAACTGAAACTTAGTGCTTTTTTATTTTAGTTTACACTCTCAATTTTGAAATTAGAATCTTTTTTTCCCTGAATTGAAATCGCATAATTCAATGTATAGTGGTATACTGGTATATATATATATATATATACAATTATATGCATTTGACTCAATACACAAGATATAAAAAGTGTAATTAGCTAGCCTCTTAATTATTTATATTTATCTTGTATATTTTCTATAGCTAGGTAGTAGCTAGGTACCAATTGATAAATGTTTACCCGGACTTCCGAAGTACTATTCAAGAGCTGATTGTGATCATTCTTATCCTTATGACAATTATTATAGCGTTCCACAATGGATTTCATGCTGCTGAAGAAGTAAGGGCATGGTCATTCATATATATATATATATATATATATATCTGAAGTATTATATACATTTTATGGCCTGTGTAAATAATTCTCTAAACTTTTTTTTTTAATCCAATCATGGATGAAAGAAAGAAAGCCCCCACAAGCAAGAGGGGTGGGAGGTGGATGGGCCAACTTTGTAGGTTATGCATTCTAACCAATAAAATGTTTTTAAAAAAATCATTTAGATTAAATGGGTCAGTTTTTAAAGAAAATAAGACCTGCGCGTTCGCACGGGTGTTTTCCTGACAGTGTTTATTCTTAGCAGTCGTGACATTTTGAAAATGAGTAAATGAAATGATAAAATCCTATTGCCACATGACATCTGTACCACTTTGTAACTATTAGCCAAAGTCACTAAAGATAATATGATACTATAATTAACTTACTTACATTAATAATATAGCAACTGCAGATGTGTTTGAAATGTAAGTTATATTACAGTCCAAAATAAGCTATCTATTTAAAGTTAGACTGCTAATAATCTAAGTCATAGACATCAGAATTTTTACAATCAAAATATGTCAATTGTTCCTAATCCATCAAAATAGTTAGATAAGAGTTCTAAAAGGCTAAGTCACCAAATCTGCAACTACGGTTCAGTCAGTCTTTTCAATTTTAATATGCTTGTTTGGTCTGGAGGTGGACAGCTGAGGGGTCAAGAGATCGTCCAAACATGTATCGTCAAATTCCTCAATGATAGATTTAGATTTCGCAGGTGTGGACTCAGCTGCACTTGAAGAAGATTTATCTTGATCACTTTCTAGACAGTATGATCCATGATCCTATATAATTCATAGAGTTAGTATAATAAGGAATGTAATTGAAGTGATATACTTTGTAGGTTCTTATATATATTGGTTAGGATTGAAACATAATGAAACCAAATTGCATTAGATATTGGACAGAAATGAATCTGTAATGAAAATGTAATTCGAACTTTATACGAGCCTTGTGAAATGAAAGGGTAATCTGATAAAATTACCTGTAGGCATTTCACCTATTAATGCTAGAACATATTCTGCATTCTCTTCTTTGTGTATATCACACAAAACATGATCAGAAACAATCAAGAGAATTGTTCAACTAATATCAAAGAGTTTGAGACAGAGTTGAAGCAAAATTCATAGTCTAAAATTCAGCGCCAATGCAGTTCTTATAAGATTAAGGACTAAAAAGTATATTGATATACAAATTCATAGTCTAAAATTCAGCGCCAATGCAGTTCTTATAAGATTAAGGACTAAAAAGTATATTTATCCTACATACAAATTACACATACTTATTCATTTCAGTGTCAATTCCTACATACAAATTATGCATACTTAGGGTTGAAGTGAAGAGTACCTAAATTGAAGAAGCAAGCAACAAATGTAACACCAGAAGTGAAAATGGCGAGCAATTTTCACACCAGAAGAGTACCTAAACTGAAGAACAACAATTTCACAAATGTCAATGGAAGAAGGCAAGCAAATGAAGTGAAAATGGCGACAATGGCGAGAGAGAGAATCCGGCGAACAAATCAAGAATGGCAAGAATGGAAAGCAAATCAAGAAACTCAACTAATTTTGCAGCTTACCTCGCGAGAGAGAACACGACGACAGTGAAGGTGGAACGAATTTGGAGTGGCGAAGGTCAGAATCGAAGGTTGGGCTGAGAATGGCGAAGGAATGAAGAAATGCGCAGTGCCGAAATTTTTTGGTGCTCGAAAATTTTGGTGCTTGAAGGAATGGATTGAGGAAGATGGTTTAGGATGGTGACACTTGTCCTAAATCATGACAAATCAGTGTGATTTGTGCCAACAATTACAATTCAAAATTCAAATTTTGAGATTTATTTGATAAAAGTATTGTGTTGGGTTTAATTTTGGCGGGCAACATATTTTTTGTCTAAAGGTGGACAGGTGTCACATGCTGATTGAGAGTAAAAAATGCAAATGAGGTGTACTCGTCAGGAGAAGCTTACATCTGTGCAAAATTGGACAATAAATTGGAGGAGAAATGAGATGAGATGATAGATCAACTTGTTTAATTTGTAATCTATATATATATATTGACACTTCATGTGGGTTTGAGTGACCTATATATATATATATTTATTGACAATTTGACACTTCTAGTTCTAACACACAGTCATATATATGCCTCATGTTAATCAATATTCTAACAATGTAATTGAATTCTAGAGAAGAGAAACAGTAGCCGGGTAGAGAGATTGAGAGATGAATTAATGAATGAATGAATGAATTAATTAAATTAATAAAGGAATTACCTAGAGCTTGCATAATCATAGAGCCTGCCAGTGCTGGAGAAGATGATGACTGCAATTTCAGCATCACAAAGGATAGATAGCTCTCTTGCCTTATTGAGAAGCCCATTCCTTCTCTTTGAGAAAGTCACTTGCCTTTTTGACGATTTCTCTATCCTTTTTATATCTATCTTACCTCTTCCCATGAATTAATTTCCTTCTTAAGTTTTATTTTATATATTACTCCCTCCGTTTCTATATATCTGATGTTTAAGGTAAATACACACAGACCAATGAAATGATTAGCTCACCTAAAATGAAGAGAAAAATGAAGTAAAAAGACTAAATTATCCCTATTAAATTACTTGAAAAATGTTTATTCATTTATGACTCTACTATATTTAATAGGGATAGAATAGTAAAAAAAATAATTAATGCTCTCTTGAAGTTGTAAAACATCAGATATTTTGAAATAAAAAAATTCTCCAGAAAAGCAGATATTCACGAACGGAGGGAGTATTAATTACTCTCTATATCTTGCTAGCTAGCTATATATACAGG
The DNA here is from genome assembly GCA_003254925.1 of Chamaecrista fasciculata. Taxonomy (NCBI): domain Eukaryota; kingdom Viridiplantae; phylum Streptophyta; class Magnoliopsida; order Fabales; family Fabaceae; genus Chamaecrista; species Chamaecrista fasciculata. The sequence goes on from QANZ01018906.1 coordinate 100,950, forward strand.
GTTTTCCCTGAAAGCTAGGTCAAAATTACCTTGTCTGCAATTCATGAATTAACAATGAATTAATTAAACAATTAATATGATGATAATATGTCATCGATCACTTTCGAAAGCACCAGTGAGAATGGCAGACGACGACGATATATTAAAATGAGTATCTCGTCGATCACTTTCTCGATCATATCAAGCCAACTCTATTTATAGTACTAATATAATTAATATTCTGAAACGAAATTTACATAATGAAACATAATAATATAAAGAAAGCTATAAAATAATCTTGTAATCTTTCGGAGTTTCGGTCTTCTTCCCATATTCATTACATATATACGTAGCTAGGGTTTTTTCCTTCAAACATCTTCATGTATACACAATGTAACCTACCAAAACTATCAAAGAAAATTAGAGAAATTAAACCTCACTTTCTTATCAAAAAGACAATATTGCTTGATCGGAGTATACATGTATATATATAATGCGAAGGTATATATAATGAAGGGTAAACTAATAATTTGGTCTCTAAAAAATTATTGAGTTGACAACTC
>QANZ01018906.1:104247-127194 GCA_003254925.1 Chamaecrista fasciculata
TTTTTTTTTTCGCTCAAAATTTTAATTTGGTCAACAAACGGGTGAATTTTATTTTTATTTTATTTTAGTCCTTAAATTATTTTACAATAAAATATATAAAAAGACTTATTTATCACCTTAAAATCTAATGAAAATACTTATCTTATTACTTCCAGTTTTTCTATTTTATACTTTTCAAAATAGTTTTTTTTTTAATTTTGAAAATTAAAAATAAAGTTAACATCTTTTTAAAAGTATACGAAATTCACAAATATATATTATCATCTTTTTTATTTTTTATTTTTCATATACGTTCTAAGATTATTTTTAAAATTCTGAATATAAATAAAATATATTACAAAAAAAATGATACGTAAAATATGTAATAAATATAATGTAAATGATGAATTACATCACAAAGTTTTGATACTTTTCGTGCCAGCTTGACACAACGATTAACGTCCAAGGACCCGCATTCACCATCTCACCGAATTTACCAAAATTTCCAATCAATTATCGACACGTGTCCCATCATAAAATACACCTTCGACAGATGATTACGCTCTCCGATTATTTTAATCCCTTTTGCCATAGATATTTTCTTCTCTCTCCAGGGCGTTGCAGTTTTTATAGTGCGCCTTTGATTCCCTTCAATGAATGAAAAGAATGAACGATTCATCTTGTCTTTTTGCATTTTCTTCTTCGCCGGATCGCCGTCGTGCTTTGCCTTCTATCGGTACGTATACGGCGTTTTCTTCCTTTTTTTTTTCTCTCTTTTGACCACGTTTCGTATTTCCTAAGCTAAGCTGATCTTTGTTTTGCTTCTCGTGTTTATATATACAGGCTGATTTTGGCGACTGACGATTCGCTGATCTAGCAATATAAAAACGAAGCATCGGAGATTGCTCTGGTTTTCTATTCTTCGCCAGGTAAGATTATCTTCACATTCATCTCCTTCTTGCTATTCACAAAGTATTCTGGTTTTTCTGGCAGTGATTTTATTGAATGAATGTTGCCTGTTTAGTTTTGTTTACTCGAGAACCTGCGCGAGGTTCATTTGGTGATGAAAATGTTATTTAATTTTCAATTTTCTTTTTGATTTTTCTGTTTGGAGGTGGTATGCCTCAAAGACTTTGTTTCAGTGCAAGAAATTAGAGGTATGCTGAATGTTTGAACTGATTATTTCTTGTGTTTAAGCTGAATGTGCTGCAACATGGTAGAGTGTGGACTAGCAGTTTGTAGTTTCTTGCCATTTAATCAATTGATTATAGGATGCAACAAACCGAAACTCGTGTGATTAGGTTTAGGGTTTCCGATCAAGATGTTTGATTATGAAGTAGTTATTATAGTTTTAATCCCTTAAAATCCGAAGAAATACTTCTTGTTTTTTTTTCCAGCTAAATATGCTAAAAAACTGAGATCTTCACATAACAACCATATCAAAGTATCAAACAATTCCAGAGGAAATTTAAATTTGATTTTGTATATTTTGATTAATTTATTTTTAAATTGCATGTCCCCCAAGTTGTTGACGGATTTGGGATATTTATATTTGTGTTGCTTCTAATTGATACAGTAATAACAAGTGAAAAAATTGAGCTACAAAACCGTATATTTTAAAACTTCAATGATAAAAAAACAGTAAGATGTACAATAGGGGACTGAAATGCGTGTTTGCACTATTTAGCTCAGTAGTGTAAGCAATCTTTGGTGAGTTGTTCGGAAAGATAAGTTAGATATGATTGAAAGTAAAAAAGAAAAAATAGAAGAGAGAAATATGAATGGAGAAATAATCTTAACCTTTCATAGCTCATACTTAACATACTTTCGAAGATTCACTTCTAAATTGTTTTGTTTGGCCAGCTCTGGCAGCGGTATAGTAGCGGGGGACCTCTTTCGGTGGGGTAGGATGCTTTTAGGGCCATTGATTAAATTATTTTTGATGCATTGAAATCTAAATTGTTGTGGTAATTTTCTACTATTAAATTTTATGCTAAATTTAGTAGTTTGTGTTTTGTTATTTCACACATGATAAACGATATTGCATTATTAATTTGTTGGGAGAATTTTCTATTGATGTGGTGAATGAAACTGTGTTAGAATTCCTAGCCACATACATTTTAGCTCATATTGCTTTAATGTGCTTAAATGGCTGGGAATAAAAGAGATCAAGCCGGGCCGCAGGTAGCTGTAGCCTGTAGCTCATCATAAGAAAAAATTTAAAAAAGAATGGACGAATATTTCTCTTTCAATAACGAGAATGTGTGTTTTCCCAGAAAAAAAATGTAGTGATACAACTCCTAGTATATTGTAAATAACAAAAAGAAAAAGCATTAGTAGTAGACTAGACAAGAATGAACAGTACATTAGAAGGTCGGACACATTAGAAAGTCGGACGCAAAATATGAGTACCTAGGTCGCACTAGAACGGGTACTTGTACGAGTATAAGTGCGAGTACGAGATACGTTAATTTTGAAAATTATAAGATACGAGTATGGTAATATTTATTTAAATAAAAGTTATCAAATATAAATTTACATGCTTTTTCTTATAAAAATCTGAATGTTTTTTTTATTAAATCTGAAAAGAATAAAATTTTAATATAATAAAAATAAAATAAGGTAAAAATATAGTGATATTTTAATAAAATATAAAAATTTATTTATAATATTTTAAAAGTATCCAAGAGTATTCATAGAAAATGGGTACGATACGTATTTGATACGGATACAGCGCCATTTTTAAAGTATCCGTACAACATGTATTTAATAGTAACCGGGGATGCGTTTGCTTTTAGTTTTATTTTTGTGTGTTTAAAAGTAGTATTTAAATTTGAATTTAAAAAATATGTTCTGAAAGATAAAAGTAAAAATAGAATTTGTTTGAAAAAAAAAATTATGTATAAAATTGTTTTGAAAATGAAAAAGAAAGTTGTTTTTAAAGTAAAAAAGGAAATGGGAAGGTTCTCTTTTGGAGCTTTTAATTCGAGATGATTAAAACATTCTTATTTAATAGATATAATAAAATTTTATCTTTCGAGTTCCTGTCTAGGTTTGGATATAAATATAGATCAAGGATGAGTAGAGATATTCAACCTGTATTCAATTTGTTATAGTAACTGTTCAATTTTATATTAGAAAAGTATAATATTTTTAAATTTTATGTATTAAGAAAATATATTATTGTAAGAATAAAATATTTAAAACTTTTTTACACAATGAAAAAATTTAATAATATATTTATATTTATTATTTTGTTGTTTTTATTTTTAGTAAGAATTTTGACAATTGTACTAAGCATTTTGTGAACAGAAAGGAGAATAAGAGATTAAAATTTAATAACTTATTAATTTTTTTTTCAATTTATAATCTCATAAATAAGGGATAGATATTCCAATACTTTTTTCCTTCCTTCTTTTCTCTTCCTTATTTTTTTAATTCAAATATAATATAAATGTTGTATGTCTTCTCGTCCTTCTCCTTTATTAATTCAGCCCAGTTAAGCAGGCCTTGTACTCCATTCATTGATAGTCGTTGCCAACATAAATCTTTTTACGAGGAAAGCGAATTTGGGGCAAAAGCTTATTGTTTATTATAGATTATAGAAGTGTATTATGCATGCATGTATATACTATATTTTTTGTTTGGTCAGAAGCATGTACAGACTATAGAGAGAACACATCACCCTTTAGTTGACATGGTTGTTCGTATTATATATCGTATAGCAGTACCATAGGCATACTCAAAAGCTTTGTGTAATGTATATATATGTAATCATGCATAATGTAACTAGTAGCGCTGCATTACCAAGTGTAAAAGAACTGAAGGAACAACTGATTTCTCACCCATTAAAATACAAAGGTCAGTTGCTTTTTTGATTGTTCCTTACGAAGTTGACATGAAAATTCAGGAGTATTTTTCTCTATCTTTTTGGAGGTACTAAAAACATAGGAAAATCTACATGAAAGCACGGGCCTCCCCTTGCTTACCAGTTCTTTTTTTTTAATACACAACAATACAGAAAACTAATAATAGACAAAATAAACATATAATTTTTTTTTCTAATCATAGCATTTAATAGAAGTCTTTCCATTAATCCTACATTTGAATCTTCAAATTTATTATGAGATGACTACATAAGTAAGGCTTTTCAAGAAGTATGAGATGACTCCAAATCAGTTGCCAAAGGAGAGGTGCATTATCGTCATTTCACTCCTCGTTAACACACATAAGTACATAACATAACTACATAAGTAAGGCTTTTCAAGAAGTCGGTGGTTGCCGTTGGATGTTGATCAAATTCCAGAAGCCAGAAGGGGGAGTAAAATAGTTGACTTACTGAACAAATCGGGTTTTAACAAAATTAGGTTTTTCTAATTTTTTGTTTTTCTTTAAATGTGTTATCTTCTTAAAAAAATGTTTAGATTGAAAATAAGTGAGAAAAAAATCATTGATTTCAATTTAATAAAATAGTTTATCATAATTTAAATGAACAACTAGTCAANCGTTAACGTCCATCAACCTTTTTTTGATGAAAATTACAGTTCTACCATCTCTCTGCCCCCCGTCGGGTAGCTGTTCGGACCTGGTATATATATAGGTTTTGGGTCCCTTCCCAGAGGATCTCTCTGCTCTGATTGGCTCAATCCCCTTTCACGTCTAGATATTTTCTTCTCTCTCTTCGACGTGGCCATCTTTTACAGTATTCCAATTGATGCCACAATTAGAGGCAGCCACACTACTTCTGGTTACTTCCATTAATTCGTTCACCCTCAAGAAAAGAAGGATTCTCTTCTTCATCGCCTGATCGCCGTCGTGCTCCGCTCATCCTCCGCGAGTTCGCCACTGCTTCTCCTTCACCGCCTGGTATATATCTGGTATATGGTTGTTTCTTCGTTTGCGTTTTCTGATTCGCCTTCACATGACGGCAAATGCGGCGGAAAAACACTGGAAAGCGATCTGGCTTGTTGATATTCATTGTAGCACTTGTGTTTTTCTTCCAGTGCCATATGCTGCGAGGCTCGTTTTCATGGTGGTGAGAGTTTGCTTTGTTTTTCATTCAATACGTGTTGTGTATAACTGGTTGGGTAATTATGGTGCTATAGATGTGATTATTATTATTATTATGTTCAGGTAATGAGAATGTTTTGTTTTAGAGTGCAAGGAGGTATTGGAGCTACGAATTACGATTCACCATAACCTTCTCTTCTGTTTATACTGCGGTGTAGCCCAAATTTTCTTTTTTGTATGATGGTTTTTTTTATTATTTGTTTGCCCTGTTATTAGCTCTTTTCTAGTAGTAAGTCAGGCAACGATATGTTTAGGTTATTGACAATTTATTGGATCAATCAGTATCGCTATTTCATAGTAAAAGTGGATGCAATTGGATGTTACCCATGAGTGGACCAAGTATTCTGTTATGTTTGATAGTCTTTTGTTTGTAATGATTCATCCGTGAAGTTTTTAGGTGGAGTATTGATTTTAGAGCACTAATTTTATTCACTAGATTGAGCAATGAATAATTATAATATTCATGCTAACTAATGTTCACTGAGAATGGTGGCTTAGAATCTTTTTCATTGGATTTAGCGCATTGTATAATTTATTTTTTCTGAATGCTAACTTTTTTATCATGGTAGATTGGTTTTTTCAAGTTGATTCTTCTAAACCTTCCAAAAATTGAGGATTTAGTTCTGAAAATTCCGAAATAATCTCAGGCAAAGGTCGAAAGGTACTAGTCTGTAAAATTTCTAGGCTTAAGTGAAGCATTATTTTGATGTATCCATGTGATTTTATTTTAATATCAGTTATGATGGGCCTGTCGGTCATAATTGTTGAGGAACCATATAGTTGTTCAATAAGTCCAAGTGATGAAATGATTTATTATTTATTTTTTTTTACATTTTGATAAGGGAAGAAGTCTTTAGGTTTGATTCTTTCGTTTTGCCTATTATGTAGACCATAAAGTAAGTATATTTTTTAGAATTAATTGTGCCTTTATGCCTATTAGCATGTCATATTTGGTACTAATGAAGCTTTTAAGTTTGAAGTATCACAATGAGGACATGGACACACACACACACACACACATATATACACATATGCATTCTCACTTAGAGCAGTGGCGTAAGATCCTTCTTCTTTGAGGTTGAAGTAATACATTTTATTTCTTTCCAGCGGTAGGTTTTTCATGGCTGGACACTTTAATCCTAAAAAGAACAAGGATTTGGTGTATAAGTTACTAGTGTTGTGTTAATATATAGTGTGCCCAGGATAATGAAATTAAGTTAGAATCGTAAGAAAATATGATGAATACTAATTTAGCAGGTCAAAACATTCTTTTCTCATATATGCATTCCTTTAATGGAATTGTTCCAAGGTGTTTTATACTTGCTCATATGGAGTATTTATGTGGTGTTGCAGATGACTTATTTCTATTATCTTATGTCAAGTAAACTGCTGACTGCTGAACATGATAGTTAATAGATCTTTGTTCTATTCTAGCACATTCTGGGGCAGACCAACGGTGGCCTTGGGGGCACACTATCCCTAGCCCTAACAAAATATCTATAAGTGAATAATGGAGTCACATAGTTCCCTTAAAAAATGAAGAAAATTATTTAATTGCAATCTTTTCTCTAACACATTCCTCTGATGAAACTGTTGCAATTTGTTATCTAATTACTCATTTTGGAATATCTACACGGTGTTGCAGATGCCATATATCTATTAACTTATGTCAAGTAAATGGTCTTAGTGAATAGATCTTCTCTATTATGGCACATGCTGGGGCAAACCTTTCGTAGGTAGCTCTCTCTTCATGCTCTTGACAACTTGGCTCTGGTACCAATTAATGAAACCCGAGTTTTTTTGGGAAAACCCTTCTTTAAAAGTTAGCTGTTGAGGGGAGGATAACTAAGCCACATAAGTACTTCATTGGACATCTCATACTATTTGATGTGATACTTGGATATCCATAACTATCCAAGTCCCCCATCACACTAAATTCTCTTTTTGGTTCTGGCCCGAGTACATGCAGAAGTTATCTGTTGATCACAAATTGATACTTTTAAGTTAGTATTATTGATACCTGAAAATAATTCATAGAATGAAAACAAGGATGAAATATAGATTCTAATATAACATTTAAAAAGGCCCTTACCAAATTTCGTTTTTGTTCTAGGTTTTACTACATGAGCACATACTTACTCATGTAGGCTTATATAAGTAAATTATGAAGCAAGCTGATAATTTTCGTTAAACAACTCATCCTTTACCTGAACCAATCTTGAGAGCCAGACATGCCAATTTGTCTAGCTTGAAACAATTGAGCCAAAGTAGTTATGTAGATACTAGAAACCATGAATAGTGGGGAAATAGGACTTTATATGAACATAGCAGTTTTTGATGCATAAATTAATTTCCAGTCCATCTTTAGTGTCTGAATTCAACCCTTGCAGGTTGTAAATGATAAACCTCTAGGAATGGTTGTCCTCTGCCTTATTCTATTCGATTGTATATATGATTGTTGCTTAGTAGTTAATGGCCCATTGACTGATTCCCAGCACCATGAACAATTGGGCAATGCCAAGCTTGTGTGTGCCAATTTTATTTGGCTCAGCTGTGGTATGTAATATCTGTGTTGTTTGCCATTGCCCATGGAGCACTATATTGGGGCAATTCGAATTAACTTATTTCTAACATAGACCCTAAAAGGAAAATGGGTGGTTTAAATTGTTATTTCTGTTCCATTCACGTAGTGAGCCCTAAAGTTGGGCCCATTATCTTTCTTGTCCTTTCTGTCTTGAGTCACATCAAAGTTTCAAATTAGCATTCTTAAAGAAACTCAATGAGAAGCATTGTTTGTAACATTTCCTGCTATATAGTTTTTTTAAAAATATAAGTAATTGTTTTTGGGTAATCTATGCAATAATTTAAGATTTTCTAGCCATTGATCCTGAACATCTGTCAAAGCCCATATTCTAATTTATCTAGTGATATGATTTCTCAATTTTCAAATGGACCTGGGTATCTACCCTTCTTTCTATTTGGGCACAGATTGATTGTAGTGATTTGCCATTTGAAATGTTCTTATTCAATTCAGTATTTAGATTTCATTTAATCGCATTATGTATTTAAAATTATGTTTTAAGACAAACTATTTATCAATATATTTTGAATTTTTTTCTTTATTAAATGATCAACAATTACAACTCTTATTCCACTTTAGTTCAATTTCAGAAAAGGCATTGACAATTTAAAGTTTTGTCTGCTGCTTGGCCGTACAGTCGAAGTTACAAGAGGGCTATAAAAGATTCTCCTGCAATTTCCCAACTATTGAGGTATGAATTTCTATTTAAAACTTTGTTATTTACATGAGAAAGAAAGGTATCAAACTGTTTTAAAATATTTTCAAATACTCATGCGTCATCTTAAGGATCAGGTTTTGCATGAAGTGTTATATTAAAAGGATGTCATAGCATAAAAGATGTTATTCAATTGAGTAATACATTGGATAGAAAATTGTTTCCTTAGATGCCTTTGGGATATATGTTTCTTTGCCATAAACGACTGCACTTTAATGCAACTTTCATTCTCTTGGGTTATTGGTCAACAAGCATTATGTGCTTGTCAAAATTTCACATTGGGGAATTATATGCCTCATTTGATTTTCATATTTCTATTGATTTCAATAGCCTGAACTTGCATTTAGGGTATATCAGGTTGATCACTCTTTGTTATAAATCAGAGTGCTTAGTATCTGGTGGTCATGCCAAATCTAAGGCAAAAATCTATGAATTTCATGAGAATTAGATTGTTGATGTGTAATCTTTACACTTGTTGAGGATTGCGTAGAAATAGCTATTTGGTTTTCCCATATGGTATGGTTTGTAGAGTAATTAATTCGATTGTCCAACCTCGTGTTTCTCATAATTAGTGGTCTATCTTGGAAAGACAAATTGAAATAATCTTTTAGCTGTGGCAATATGAGCTCATATTATTTTAATTTTTTGAATTGTGTTAGCCACATGATATGAGCACTTTTCAGAAAATTACATCATGATACCCTGAATAGCTGTTGAATCCTATGTTTATTTGTGCTTTAGTGTTCTTTTGCAAGAACTCGTGGCTGGCGGACGAATAATATTTAATGAGTGTCCTTAAAATTTGAAATTTACTATTTATGTGTAGAAGAAACTTCTATCACAACAACTGTAATTCCCTTATTGAATCACTCCATCTAGCTGCTTTTCTTGCCTAGGATTTATTGGAAAACCTCCGGAAAGAAATTCCAATTCTTTAATAAAAAGATAAGTTTGTCATATCGGCTCTTAAAATTGAACTCTTTGCAGAAAGGTAGAGTTTTAAACCTCCTTACATTTTAGAGCATGTTCATAAGAAGCTGGTCCTTTGGTCAATCTCCTTCATTTTTTTGAGATAATTTTTTATTATGATGGTAAATAGACTAAAGGTTTGAATGATATAATAACTTGCTATAATCATAAAATAGCCATTCTATTGATATGCATATTTATGGGCCAGTGCTTTTGAAGCCCAGAAGCCCAGTGTAGAATGTAGATTAGGGTGTTGAGAAGTAGTTGATATGGAGAGGTAGCCGTTTGATAGGGACACATGATTAATCAGGTTGTTCTAACCTAGTAGAACTATGCATAGTATTGCTGTTTTATATATAATGCTGGTTTAGTTTCCTTATACTGTGGACAAAGGGCCTGTTTGGATAGGCTTTTGAATACTTTATTTGTAGAATTTTTTTATTAGAGAACTTTTAACCAAATTACATGTTTTACATTTGGATATTACAAAATAAAAGCACTTTTGAGGAAAATCAAAGGGGCAAATTTGAGGGAAAAAAATTTATTATGTAAGCGACCCAAATGGAATTTTAGTCCATAATCATGTTAAAATGCTTTATAATTTTTTTTCCATGAGCTTCTATAAGTGCTTTTCAGAGAGGCCGGAAAATTTGACTTATGAAAAAAAAAACACATTTTAAATATTTTGGTGCTTCTCCTTATTGTGAGAAGTCAATTCTAACACTCTTAATGCTAAGTAGAAGTACTTTTTTTTGTAAGAAAAAAAGCCAATCCAAACAGGCCCTAACTATTTTTTAAGATTCTGCAGTGTGAGGTCAATATGAGACATGTAAACATATGATTAATAATTGGAGCATAAGCCTTGGATTTTTTAAAGTATTTTTAGCTGGTTCATTTTCTTTGGGACAAACTTATGTTCTATGCATCTGTGTAGGACCATAGTTCAAGCCTCATTGCTTTTATGGTGAGGTTCCCATCACAGTTTTCCAAAGGCATTTAGTTGCTTTTCTGCATTTATTTATTGTTTTCCTGGTTTCTTTCTTCTGTTGGCTGCTTTCTGTTATTTTAGAAGAATAACTTATAGTCTATTATTGTACCCTTTAATTTATAATAGTCGTCAATTGAATTTATTTTATCCAAAGTGAGATTTGTATGACTTTGTTTACTACTTTGCATATTTTATGTCTAACTTGTGACCCTACATATGCAATGCATTTACATGTTGAGCAATCTGTAGCAAAATAGTTGAGTGGTTGGGATGAGGGGAGAATGGGTATTGACTTAGTTGGAATTTGGTAAATTAATGCTTTCAGTGTGCATAGAAGTTGGCTGGGTCCTAAAGCACTGTCCCAGCTCAGCTCATGACCATAAAGAGGCCTGGTCAATAGAAGTCCAGTTTTGTTTGGCCCATGTCAGGCCTCCATGGTGGTGAATTATTCCTAGTAATATCCAACGAGATTAGTCCCACTATTAAATCAAGCATGCTGAAACTTGTGCACGGATTTAGTTGTTGATATCAAAACTTGAGCAATGTTCTTTCTTATAGATCTAGGAAAAATCTACTTTTTATGCATACAGCACAATCCATTGTTAAGAGAAAGGTGAAAATAATGAATGGTATGTAAATACTTGAGTTGCCATGTGTTATTCTACAATCAAATGTCACAATGGATTTTTTGTACACAAGGATTGAAGTTCAACAGTCATGACTCTTAACTGCTGCCACTAATTGGTTCATAATAGTAATTGCTTTTACTATTACAAAGTCTTCACGTGACTGCACGCTCTTGAACTTAGCGTCTTTAAGGAGTAGAGCTTTATAGCTATTGAGAGTTGATGGATCGTGTAATTGAGACTCTGTCCCTCCATAAGTCTGCTCTGCATGCCTGTTTTGTATCACAAGAATTACAACATTTTATTACTCTTCGCAATAGCACTATTTTTATGTGCAAATAAATGCTAAACCTATCACTAGTGTCTATTTATTTTATATTTATTATTTTAAATAGATATACACGTTTGAAACATGACACATTATAGAACCTTACAAGTTTCCTGCTATTAGGATACCATAGTTTTTATTTGGCAGAGTGGGTATCAATTACTAGCTGCCACGACTGAAAGCAGTGTTTCAAGGTTGTGATTGTAGTATCTGATTCATCTGAACAAAGATGAGAGAGAGAGAGAGAGAGAGATAATGATCTCTGCATCTAATTAAAACACCCTGGAACCAGCTCTCTTATTGAAGCTTCTATACTTACTCTAATCAACACTACCTACACACACAAACAAGCATATGTTTTAGAAGATATAATTATTTCTATTTGTCACTTGTTGTGCGTAAACTTGACGTGTATATGTTTCAATTATTCTAGTGTGTCTGCAAACCACTTTTATTGCATATTTTATAGCTGACTGATAGCTTGCTCTGAATATTTAGATGCTTGAACTATGTTTATATTGAGGAAGATGTTCAGAACATGAAGGTTTTTCCTATTATAGGATAGGTGGTATCTATTTTCGTTGCGTGCATTTTGTGTCTGCTGAGCATGCACCTGTATCTATATGAGTGGAATTTCACTGTTGCTAGTGCATAGGCTCAGTTATTTCTATAGTATTATGGCACTATACATCAAGTTCATTGATGCAAGATTCTAGATTCAAAACATGGTACCCTTTTTTTTTTTCCTTACTAATACTTGCTTCAGGAGTCCTTACGAGGAGTTCGGACGTCGAAACCAGCTTCTATTTTTTATTTCTTGTTTTGGATCAGATTTTTTTTTTGTTGGGAGCAAGTATTGGAATTAAAATGATATGACATCTGTTTTTCTGTCTTTTCTTTCATTTATGACTCTGAATGGGATATAAGAGAGAAAGATAACTGTAAATTTGTCATTCTTACAGTGATAACTTGTTAATAGTGTGAACACAAATGATTGTGTTTCAAATTCCAACTAATTTGTCACAATTGTTGCAGAAATTGTTTGAATTAACATAGGAGCAGCTGATGATTTCATTATTGCATAAAATTTACAGAAGTAGCTGGTGTTCTGATCCTTAGTAGCAACCATAATGCTTCTTGATAGAAGATCTCATACCATATATGTATTGATGATACTGATGAATATGACAGCTCTGTTGCTGAAGATTTGGAGTATGACATCTGACTGGCATAAGCTTGATATTTTTCATGGCCTAGTTGTTGACAATTTGTTGTCAGACAACCATCCCTGACTTTCAAATGGCTTTGGCTTACACGGCTGTAATCTGCTAAAGACTATAGGTGATTAGTTTACAGTTATAAGAGTAAACTGGATGAATGAACACTGTTATATTATCTGTTTGAGTGAATACCCCAGTTTCATTGTTTTGTTTGGTTGTTCACAGTATTGAGGCTGTGGCTGGCTTAGCTGGAGACAGATAGGTGTGTGTAAATCAAATCCGTTTCTGATAGTGTAAGAAGGATTTGATGTCGCATTATCTTCACTCATGTTCTGCCCTTCATAAGCCTGTGATCCAAAGCTTCTATTTAGGCTTCTGAAGAAAACTTGAAACCTTTATCTTTAAAATAAATATCGTTGGCCTAATGCACTAGTGAAATATGTTATCTGTTTGGTGTGGTACGAGTGCAATCATGCTTGTTTATACATGCATTTTATTGTGGGACATACATATAGTAAGAAAAGCTGAATAAGATCCTTAAAATATATATGTTTCTTATTCAAATACCTTATTTTTCAGTTCTGCATTTTCTTTGCGGATGATGTCTATCTTTTTGTAGAGTTGTTCGTTTTCTTGTTGAATGAGATTTCCCTGCAATGGCATCAATTGAAGATGGTCAGAATTTTCAGGGTGATAGTTGAAAATTGGGTGGAGTAGAACAAAATCCCTGGAAACCTTTTGGTGTAGTTCTTTAATCTCATCAGTTAAAATTTGCTCCTGCAGGGGAAGGAATGTTCATGTTAGGGTCATGCTTGTGCTATAGAAGTAATGGAATGCTAAACTTAAAATAGATTTTTTTTTAATTGACCTTCCATACCTTTTTTATGCGAACACCCTTCAAACTCATCTCAAGTTGGTTTTCGAGATTTTGTAGTTCTTTAATGCCCAAACCAGAAAGTTCTTCACCCATCAATTGCCTGAATTTACCAAAATAAAGTATGGGAAGTTTTCTAATATTGGTGTTTAACAACGTTAATAGTTCGTGCTTTTGGGATTTTAAATACTATAGGATCTCCTTGCCTAATTTTTCTTTTACTATTGTTGCAGGTGCGTTTCAAAAGCTAATTATGATGGGAAATGGGATAGTATGCGATATTCAAGTGTCTTACTCAGTACTTAGTGGTGTGAGGTGCAGGGTAGAACACTTAAGTAGTTTGGTCAGCCCCCTTCCGAAAAAAAAGGCTAGCTTTAGAGTGGGCCAAAGGTCTCTTGGGTCTTAGGTGGTTAGTGGCACAAAGAGTGTGACTTGCAAAGAGTTCTAAGCAGCAGAAGGTTGGGTGAAAGTGTTGCAGAGTAGAGTTGCTGGGATATAGTGTAGGATGCCTAAGTCTCACATTCAATAGTAGATTGGTTCTTTCTCCTAAACAGCTAGCTTTTAGGGAAGGGTTCTTCAAAGTTTCTTGGAACTTGTCAATCACTTATAGTAACTCATGCTGTTATGTGACTGCTGGTGTTTAAACTGTATACCTGTGGCATTCTTGCAAGTACTGTAGTTGTTGCCTCAAACTTGCTGCTTCTCTCTGCCAAAACTAAGAAATACAAATATATACGTCAGATATAACTATAAAATAAACATGGTTTAGGTGAATTGCTTGTAATGCAAGAATTGTAAAAGAGGAAGCTTCAGTTCTACCATATGGATAAGAATCAGTGTGAGGGCATTCAATACTACAGGATTACAGGCTGTATGCTCATATTTTTCACATCAGTATATTAGAGTATTTGCTATATTTTTATTTTTATTTTTAAGTTACTTTGTGTCTTTTCAAAAACTTGAGATTCGTGTTACATCTGATATATGGTTGGTCCTTTGTGACAATTTTGTTTCTCATGAATCAGTTGTATCTAACTAGCTTACAAGTTCCTTTACCTGAATCCCTGATCTTAGCTGTCTACATCCAACTGTTGTTGGTTATCTAAGACTCTAAGGAGCCTTGACCCTCAGATGTCAAACTTGCAGAATGGGAAAGTTTTCGGTGTCCATTTGCTAGTACTACATTATTGGCTCATTAGCATGAGCTTAAAAGTACACATCTTACCTCGCTAATTTGTCATGTTCCTCATCAGATCTTAGTTGTGGCTGACAATTGTAATAGTGTGATATAACATTTCATTACTTCGGTAGGCTTTATTTGAATTGAGAAAGTATGCGGTTGTCAATAGTATATGCATACTAACTTACATGAAGTTGGGATGGTCAAGTTGGATGTTTAATACAAGAGAGTCTTTGAGTAAGGACCTGCAGAATGGTGTTATGAACAATGTTGTTAGTAAACTATGTATACTTATAGTAGGATCGCCTGGATTTTGAGTAGTCTTGTATGTACTTAATTGTCAAAACTTGCTATGTTGGCGAGGCTAGCTGTTTGCAAATATTCAGACTTAGATTGCACAATATCTGCTGCTATCATCCTTGCCAATTATATCAAATTTAAGATGTTCGTGGAGTAGCTGAAGATTCATAAGCATACTACAGAGATATCATAAATGATCTACCAGCTATTAGATTGAAAGCCTAACATCTACATCTGGTACATTGAACTTGAGCAGCTATTACTGAGGAGTAGGAGTTTGTTGCAAGGTTGGTTAAATTGGCTGCATCAGTTTTAAACTTATATTTTTTGGCAATTCGATTATGTAGAAAGGCCTAACTCTCCCCAAAAGAGCTCTCATAGGGAGAGGGTTGCCCCATTATATATATAGTGTTAGAAGGCCCTTTAACTAAGCGATGTGGGACTTCTACAGATTAAAGTCTTCCTAGTATGAGGAAATGATTTTATTTTTCTTTTTGTAGGTGGTGATGCTATTCTAGGACTCAACAGTGTATCAGACTGATGTAAGCAGATATATGAATTAGTAAACTACACTATTGTCTCCTGAAATTTGGCTTTCTTATATGTGAACTTTACTTTGCTATAGGTTAACTGTAGCTAGTATGGAAGAGCAAAGTCGGCTTGACTGGAAGGCCGAGAAAGTGAGGTAAGATCATGCTTATGATAATCACTCATATGTTTCATCTAGTTGCTGTGTAGAAGAATCTTTCAAGGACAGTCATTTACTAGCGGGATGAGGTGATGATTGTGTTGAAGGATAGTTATAGGATGATGGTAGGTGTTGGAGAATCTTTTGGGGACAGTTGTTTACTATCAACAGAGACTTAGAGAGTGTTGAGAACTTGAGATAGAAGAAGCAGAAAGGTGATCAACATGGGAGAAGATATTGATTAGATGATATGAGTATCATTTTTGTGAACAGTCACATGTAGATTAAATGTCCAGACTTCAAAGAGGACTTATAGAGCTTGAAGGAGTGAAGGGACAGATTAAAGGAAGCTTTTTCCACAAATGTTGTCAATTATGGAGAAGAGCTAATCTGATAGAGTGAAATGACGTGAGATCGTGAATGGAGGATTTATTATGTAAGTCTTCTAATGTCTCATACCGGGCAGTTTTTGTAGAGAATAGTAGTAGAAGCTCATTTAAATAGGTGAGGGATATATGAGTTTCTACGCAGACATACTATTAATCTATAGCCAAAACGTGTATTTGGGTTTCAGTAATTGTGAGTTAGAGAGAGTTTACAGTTTTCATCCAAACATTATATGGAGTTTGTAATTTTTCCTGTATAAAAATTGCATATAATGAAATTATCTCAATTGGATTGTGGTAGACTGGTAGTGGATATTGAAGCATTGAATTATGTTAAAATTGTGTTTGATGTTTCTTACTTTTTTATTTTTTTTATTATTTGTGCTTCTGCCCACACAATGTGGTAATTTTAGTCTACTTGCTGGTCTAGGATTTGGTATAATTCAAGGTCATCAATTAAGAATTTAGGCATTTCCTATCTTGTTAACATGTTCCTATGTTTAAAAGGGTTTGCTGCTATGGTTAATTAAAACAAAAGCGAAGCACTTCATGGCTTCCCCGGTCCCTGATGACATCAGGTTATTCACGGAATGTGAAGCTTAGACACAGACAGGGTTCTCATGGCTGCTATTCAAGAGTGAAGAGAGTTTTATGCCGACTTGTTTCGTTGAAAATATATGTTAAGAATTTATGTTTTGTCAATCAATTTCTACTCCCCCTGTGAAGAACCTTGTGTGGAAAATTGGGAATAACTATGTGATGACATGTATTATAGTCTCAACTCTCTAGAGAGCGATTCTTCTACCTATCTGGCATCATCTTCCCCATTATAAACCTTGCAATTAATTCGAATCGTAAACCTCCAATATCCTTGTCCAGGAATCAGGATTGGATCTAAGGAATCATACATTAGTGGAAGTAGAGGTTGTAGATTTTTTACTTCCTTAATCGTAGATTACCAAGGGATCTTTGACACTTCCAAACCTACATGTTCATCTGTCTGTTTTTATTCATTTCACCAACCTATAGTCTATATTTTTGCAATTAGAAAGATCTCGAAATTTGACACGTGTCTTTCTTCTCTACTCAATCAGAAATAAACAAAAATAAAGACTAATGTCAAGTTTTAAACGATATAAAATTATGCTTCCCATGCACTTGCACATCGCAGCACCCTAGCCCTAGAGGAAATAGCGGTGTCATCTACAAATTATTCGGCTCTCATCATGTATTAATATTAAGAAAGTTTGAATTATTTACCCATGACTTAAATGAACCATTGTTACCTTCTAATTCTTACTGCGATGCAAATAAATCCCTGTTTTAGTTTTGTTAAGTTGTAAAGAAAATTGATAACAATGCAATCTACCTAGCAACTTATTCATGATTAAATAACAAGTCATGAATTCACAGTGCGTATTGTTCAAAGTGAGATGGAAGCATAGTTTCAATTCCTGACCAATCATCTATTGCCCGTCCACATAGGCGAGTAAGATAAAATTTAATCGCATCATATAAAACTTCAAGGGGCAGCATTACTGTATTCAAAACTAGACAGGAAATATTACGTAGGGACTAATACATGATGATTCATGTTATTCATGCAACACAACAAGCTGCCCTTTAAAATAAAGTGTAGAATGAAAAATCGTTGACTTGCACTTTCTTTATAATTTGCAACACAACAAGCTGCCCTCAATACTGCAGTGTAGATATAAGTTGCACTTTGTTTATTTGAATTGCACTTGCTATATTGCATTTAGAAGGGCTGTATATACCCAAGTCCAAACTCAAGTACAACATATGTTTTTGTATTCTGTACTGTATTATTAGGCATAGCCATATATATATGAATGGACAAACAATATCAATGAAGAATGTAACTACTTAGCTATAAAAGATTAGAAGCTATCTATTGGAATTATAAATGGGGGAGAATGGTACACAGGCCGTGTTACCTTGACTTCTGAAGCAGGGTTCATAAGCATCAAATGTTCCTCTTTTAACTTGTTGTAGCGCTCAATTACAGATTTTATACTGCCACAAATGTGAGCTCATGATTAATTAATAAAATGATGAAGATCAAAATACAATTTTCCAAATTTACATCACTAGAATTCTATCTTATAATCAAGTGTATTGATATCATATAACATTATCATATTTTACAAAGTATTCTTCCAGTACATATATACATGATGAAGAGAGTACCTTGAACATGTACCAAAAAACTATTCTTAGGATTTTTTTTTCAATTATTGTGCCAGAGAATGAGGAAAAATATAACAGCTAACGATTGAATAGAACAGTTGTCAACAACAGTCAAGTTTTTACGTAAGGGTGATGCATTAAACTTCATAAAAATATTAAGGCATGAGACGTTTTGATTATATATAATATGTTGGATATTGTATGGCTATATACAATTTTGTAATCTTATATTCTAGATATTACTTTATGATTAAGTTTCTTAATTCCTTCACATTTCCTTTACATTGAAAAGTTGTGTTTGATTGTTTTGATTATTAAATTGATCTTGAATCCATGTTGTAGGTTTTTTTCTTGGCTCCTCACTTTTTGGGTTTCATCCCCACTAAATTCAGGCTCAACTTGTGTCACTTATTTGATTATAATGAAAGAATTTTCTAATAAAAATAGCCATATTCACAAACTTTTGAACTTGAAACATTGTTTAAGCGATATATGGAACCGCTTATAGGTATAAGAGATTCCACATTAGTCCATGTTTAAAATTTAAGTTATGTTAATTTTTGAAGTTTTAAACCTAAAATTTGATTTATTTTTCGTCATAAAAGAAAATTTTGAGTTCATGAATATGTGCCAATTTCAAGTTTTGATTGGTTCATTCTATTAAGTACGGAATATTGTCATTTCAATCCTAAATTTTTTTTTCTATTTTAATATTCAAATTTTTACATTTGTTTCGTTTTGATGATCCTTCATATGTGATTTGTTCAGCTTCTACCCTTATTTCTAACTTGAACAACTAAGATAAATCATTTCACTCTCATATATGTTATAATAAGTAAGTTGATAGAAAAAATATTAATTACAAATTTATATCCAATTTTGACAAAATAAAAAAATTTCTTTATGACATAGGTATGTAAAACTTTATATGAAAGTCTTTCCATTTATTTTTACATCCATAAAGTACCAATATTTTAAAAACGAATATTATGTTATATTTCATCTTTCTGTCACTAGTAGTTTTCAGATGACAGAATTACAACTGTTAGGAAGATAATCAATAGTCTAACATAATGCCTTATAATATATAAAGATGATTTTCTGTGACATACTTCACCTTTTTTCAAGTACAAAATGAAGGAATAAAATTAGGCTCATGGACTAGATGAGCATGCTATATTTAATGCTCGATAAATATTCAGATTTCAGTAAAGTGCTCCATCACTCTCATTTTCTCTACGAGTAATCCCTTTGGGTGATTAAGTTCTTTTTACGTAATTAACTTCATGCAGGCCAAATATATATGATTAAAAACTGTTTATTTTTAATAAATAGAAAATGTAGCATGCTATATATATAGGTGGATCTCTTTCCATGATCCGGGAAGTAGTAGCTAGGGATGTATATATATAGATGGAAAATATTAAATTTACATTAATATTGTCCTAAAAATTGAAGCTAAGGCCTAAGTAGCTAGTACCATGGGAACCATATATTAAGAAATGAGGCTATATTATTCTGATGACTGTATATATTGTTGGCCAGCGAAGGTGGCAACCTTTCTAATATGTATATATGGGCATTGCAGAGAGCTGATGACTTTATATATATTGGCATGCAATTATAGTTTGTTTTGGAAACTAAACTTAACAAGTACTACTACCTCTAATCAACTGCAATGCCTAAAAAAGGTATATAAATGTGTGTGTGTGTGTGAGAGAGAGAGATGTAAGTATGCCTATGAAAGAACAAATTGGACTTGTAGGTGACTATATATGTCTTTTGAACATTAGTGCACATATATAGATTGTAGGCCTAATTGTATTGAAGGTAAGTAATTGCTCTTTGCCCTATCATAGGTAAGTAACATCATGATATATTCGAAACCTTTCCGGCAAAGACTCTTCATATAACTAATCTCCTGAATATATATATAATCTTGGTAGGAGATTTTCCCTAATTAAAATCAACACAAAACCTAAACTTATAAATATCCACAATCTCTTATTCAAAAGTGCATAACTATAATTAGCCAAAGATTTTCATCATCAATCCTTACACTAGACAACTAAATTTATCACTAGAGGTGTTGCAAATACCCTATTATAAGATACTTCAATAATTAACCATGGAACCATGTAAGTGTCCTCTGATCTAAACATGATTGATCAGAAAGTTTATTTAAGACATAATTAAGTTTTTTAATATATATATATATAATTTTAAACATAGACGACCAGAAAAGGGTATAGCCATACAATATAAGATATATATATATATATATGCGTGATCTTATTATAAATAAGTAGTTTAATAATATATAAAAACTAAAAAAAATGTAAGTTTTAAAATTCTCTATCTAGTACAAGTGTTAGAATATCAAAGCAAAATGGTATTTCTAGATACCCGTGTTCATAGTCTTATATAAGCTTCCTATGAATTTCTATATAATATGCATGCGTGATAACCTTCACTATATTTTGAAGCTATGTAGCCATTATTCATATTGAAATTGGGGTACCGACAACAGTAAGAAGCCTTCAAGAAGCATGAAAGCAAGTGGAAATTAAAAAGATGAAAAAAGATATATGGAGGCTTATTATTTCATTAACTCTAGCTGTATCATATATATTCTCGTTCTTAATACAAGCCTTTCGATTATATATATCTTTCCCAGGCAAATATTAATTAGATCGTGAGGTGGAGCTGAGATAAAGAAGAATATTACATCGTGATATATTCATATGCTTATATGTATGCATGGATTGTTATTTAATCTCAAGCAAGCCATATATATCGAAGACAAATATAATTAAAGCTGGAGCGACTAGCTAGTTAGCCACCAGCCCAAACATATGCAAAGGGTCATAGATATTATCTTAAATGCAAGTGGGAATATATATATAATAAAATGTTGCCATCAAGCACGAAGTATATAATTAGAATCAATATCACATTATATTATATATACTTGAAAACAAAATTAATATTCCAACCAAAAAAAAAAGTGAAGGGTGAAAACCCCAATTACAAATTAATTACAGCTACCATAGGAATGAATGAAAGGAGAGAATGAATTACCTGGAGCTTGCATAATCATAGAGCTTGCCAGTGCTGGAGAAGACAATCAATCCAACCTCAGCATCACAAAGAACTGAAAGTTCCTTTGCTTTCTTCAACAATCCATTTCTTCTCTTTGAGAAAGTCACTTGCCTGCTTGTCGAATTCTCGATCCTTCTAATCGCTATCTTCCCTCTCCCCATGCTTCTCGATCTCTCTATTTTAGGGTTTTCTAGCTATTGTTTTCCATACATACACACACACATATATATATAATCAAATATTACCATAAAATGAAGAAATTAACATGTAATGAAACTAAAAATAATAGTCAAAGATAGATGAATGGAAGTGATTGATTAACTTACTCTGGAAAAAAATGATTGAGATGCGCTTTATAGAGAGAGAAGAAGGATGAGAGTTGGAGATGCAAAAGGAAGAAGACGAAGATGAAGAAAGAGAAGAAGAAATTAAAGTGTTTATTTATGGATGTGGAATCGATGTTCCAAGAACAACAACCTTGTGATGCAGATTTTAATTTATGCTTTATTAGGAAATAAAAGCTAATAAGGTTTTAGACAAAAACACAAGTCACTCCTCTTATTTCGGCAAAACCTGAAACCGGCTTCACTAGTGGTTTTGTCTTTACAAAGCTTTTCTTGGTCGGATCTTCACGCTCGACTACAACTCACTCTTCTACTCGCTCTCTCATTGGTTACCTCTTCCAAAACGCACAGCCATACACCACTGCGTAAAAATCAGAGAAGATTGCAAAGGACACGTGTCAGAATCCGACCGCGCGTTTCCGAGAGTGGAAAAGATCGCGCGTGGGAGGATGAGTTCCTCAGAGGATCTGGGAGTCCAGGAGTAGTGTGAACGCAAGAGTGATGACGTATGGTGAGGTGACACGTGGCTGTCCCGAAAACAAGGGGCGCATTGGAGAGGGGAAAATGGCAAAATGGGAATATTTGAGGATTGACTCATTGTTGTTTCCATTAATGACAATTGTGTCCGTTGAAACTTGGAATTAAGTGAAAGAGAGCACAAAAAGTTAACGAATGAGTAGCCATAAATGTGCTTTCTTATTTTGTTACCTTTTTTAAAAATGGAAATATCCAATTATTTGCTCCATAATACTTATCAATTTATTATGTATACAAATGGAAGCTGAGTTAATTACTTATGTTTATGTAGAACAAATATTCCAACAAATATGTAAGGAAAAAAGGTTTTTCTCTTACCTAATGTACCAAAGTGACTTTTCGCTTTTTTTATTTACTTAAAAATTACATATATTTCAACAAAAAGTCACTTGATATATAATATTTCGTGAATCATGTTACTGTAAATGCATTCTAACTTTGTTGATTGTTAGATGCGACCTCCAAGACCCGAAGGCCTTTAGTGTCCTTGTAATAATTTAGGGGTGAGCGCGGGTTGGGTTGGGGCGGGCTGAGTGAAAATCCCAGCCCAACCCGTGCATCAATCTGCGGGTTGGGTTGGGTTGAACCCGCAGGTTGACTCTTTTTTTAGAAAAAAAAAATTGAAATTTTGCCAAAATTAAAATTATGCACAAACTGAAATTTTGAAAGACTAATAATTTAAAGGACTAACAAATCATACCAGATGCATTGGAAACCACATCATAAGTGTTAACTTTTTGAGAGGCTATAAGAAAATAGACCAAATAAATGGTGTAATTACAAAAACTACTACGAAAAAACTTGTTCGACGACCGACGAGTTTAGTCGATTTTGTGGTGGTGGTCGACT
>QANZ01018921.1:0-17098 GCA_003254925.1 Chamaecrista fasciculata
TTCTAAAATTGGGAATAAATTCAGAGACAGTTTAAACATCTTAAGAATCTCGGTAACTGATTTTTATCTATTATATTATTCGGGAACTTATCAGAACTATAGATCTACTGATGGGTTGGATAGTTCCTTGATAAATCTCAAAACCAAGAAATCTAATCTTAGTTAAAAACAATTTCATTTTCTAAATGCTTAAAATGTTGTTCTATAGAATTAGAAAATACTAACACATCATCAATGTACACAATAATGAAAGCAGAGAAAGGATTAAAAATATCATTCATTATATGCTGAAATTCAGAAGGGGCGGGCATTCTTCAATCCAAAAGGCATGACATTCCACTCATAATGACCAAAAGGAAGCAAGTTAATATATTGTTGTTTAGACTCTATACAAACATCTGTAAGCATTCTAATTTCTTTCATCCTAATTGTACTAACAAATTCAAAACAAATTTCCTGAGACTTTTGTTCTCAAGCCTGTATGATCAACAGAAAATGGATAAATTTAACCACAAATTCTGATAATAGGCCCAATAAATTGGCGCTCTAAGGACCTGGACTGATGGCGTTCAAAGACCTATCAAAGGAATCCCTTGGGTGAGAACGCCAAAAGAGCCCTACACAAGCAAGGCACCAAGCCTCTCGTGGAAATCGAGAACGCCAATAGCCAGGCGTCCACAGAAAGAGTCCTAGCATGGTTAAGGCTCGGACCAAACGCCCTACGACGGTCGAGGACGCCAACAAACAGGCGTTCACGAGAAATAACAACTTACTCCCGTATCCTAACCAACAGATCTGCGAGGATAACGGACAGTTAGGATTTCCACCAAGATCACAACTGATTTGGCCAAATCAGTTAAGATCATAGTCGACCATATCTAGGTCAGGAAGATCTCACTTCCCCAGTATAAAAGGACAACTCCTCTACTGGAAAAAGGTACGCACTATTACCATTTACACATATTATCACTCTCAAGCTATTTACTGACTTAAGCATCGGAGGTGAATCGCAGGGCCACCCCTGTGCTTTCATTGACTTGCAGGTGACTTCTGACCCAAAGTTGCCTCATCGAACCAGGTAATGCCCTACGGCCAAAACCAGGTTCATCACTGGCGCCGTCTGTGGGGACTTTCTATTCAAAGTCCAGATTTAATTTATAAAAGTGTTGATCTTGATTTAAAATTTTTCTTTGGATTCATGAACGATAAGGTTAGATCATATACGTTTTTCCCAGTATCTTTGTTTTACCTAACATGTGTGCTTCATCGAACCAGAGAACTAGATGACATCTACAGAAATCGGCAAGATGACATCCACTCCAACTGATCAACACGCTTCTGGAGCCTCAGTAGCTCAATCCGCACAGGATTCGACGCTTGCTCCACCCCCAGGATTTCCTACTGTCCAAGAAGCCCCTACGCTGCCCAACCCAGCGACTACAGGGCAAATTACCATAACAGCGGAAGACAAGATTGCTGCACTGAAGGTTGACATGCACATCGAGATGGAAGCATTCCGCAAGGACATCCGTGATCTGATAACGAGCAAGGGAAAGCAGGTTGCTGAGGATGCTAACCCAGAGCCCGTATCACTGGAAGAAAACCCAGGAAACCAAGAACAGCGAACTCCTATGAGCAATCAGTCACCTAACCAGGTGGCAACTCAGCAGCAGGCTCCTGGCCAAGCTACCCAGCTTACCCAGCAGCAACCTTGGGTGGGCGCCTACTCCTATCAGCCTCAGGGTTACTATTACCCACAGGGGTATTATCCCCAGTATTACCCTGGGTATGGCGTCTATGGAGGATCCGCTGGAATGTACCAGCCCATGAGCGCCTCAGCACCAGCGCCAGAATCGGCGCCCTATGGAAGAATGGCTGGAATGTACCAGCCCATGAGCGCCACGGCACCAGCGCCAGAATCGGCGCCCTATGGAAGAACTGCTGAAATGTACCAGCCTATGAACGCCCAGGCACCAGCGCCAGAATTGGCGCCTCCACCCCATTCGGCGTTACCGACTACAACGCCCCCACTAGCTGAGGGAATATTTGCCCCTCACGTGCAAGCTGTTGAACTAGACAGACATTACAAGATGCCCATGAAGCTGACGCCCTACACCGGGGAAAAAGACCCGGAGGATCATTTGCTCAGTTTCAAGGCCGCCATGAACATCTCCAACTTGGGAGATCCTCAACGATGCAAACTGTTCCCAATAACTTTGGAAGGACCAGCTCTGGATTGGTTCTCCAAACTCCCGGCGGGCTCAGTACACTGCTTTAGGGATTTGGAGGAAATGTTTAAGAAGCGATTCGCCACCAGCAAAGTATACAAGCAGCCCATGGCGGTCTTGACCGACATTAGACAGAACAAAGGAGAATCACTGCGAGATTACTTGGCAAAGTTTAACAAAACTCTGCTAAGTATCAAAGAAGTGGATGACAACATCGCAGTATACTCATTCCTGGCGGGAATCAGACCAGGCCATGCACACAAGGAGCTTACACACAAAGCCCCGAAATCTGTCGGAGAACTCCTCTCAATGGTGGAGGAGTTCATAACAAAGGAAGACCTAGACAAAACCCAGCGTGATCGATTCGCGAGGATCGAGCCTGATACTAGAAAGCCGTATGGAAAAAACTCGGACAAAACTGGTGGCTCCCAAGCACCGAAAGGAAGGGAATACTCCCGGCGTCCACGATCCCCACCAAGGGGAAGACACGCCGTCTACACCATCCTTGCCGTATCTCAATCAGAGGTTTTCCGAGAAATCTGCAACACAGATCTGCTGCCATGACTCCCTGACCGCCCCAGAAGACCAGGGCGAAACGTTGATACCAGCAAATACTGCAGGTATCATAGAACAGAAGGGCATACGACAGATGAGTGCATCGTCCTGAAGGATGAAATCGAGAACCTGATCAGACTGGGGCGCCTCCCATCCAGGTTTATTAAAAAAGATGGAAGTAAAAGGCACAGAGAAGAAAAAAACACTCGTGAGCAGAAGAAGTCGAGAGGAGGAGGCGCTGATGGCGAAGAAAGGAAAAGAGATCGGCGCACACCGCCAAGAGACGACAAGCCAGCTGGGATCATCCACACCATCTCAGGAGGCATAGAAAAAAGTGGCGCCAAGGCTCCACATAAGAAGAGGAAGGTGAATCGATCCATACTTAGGATTGATTACAAGGAAGCGTCTAGAGCAGAAAGATGGGTTGAACCCATCACCTTCACCGATGACGAGTTGTGGGAAGTCAACCAGGATTATGATGACCCCATGGTGATCACGGCGCGAGTTGGCGCCTTCACAGTTGAAAGGATCATGGTAGACCAGGGCTCGTCTGCTGACATCATCTATAAGCCATGCTTCGAGCAGTTGGGCGTTCCCCGGTCAGAACTCAAGGAACACCATGGACGCCTTATCGGATTCACAGGAGATCAAATACCAGCCCTTGGTAGCGTTGACTTACGACTCACCGTGGGAGAAAAGCCAAGGGTGACGAGTATTATGGTGGAGTTCTTGGTGGTACAGGCGCCCTCAGCGTACAATGTCCTACTTGGGCGCCCCTCCCTAAACAAGATGCGAGCGGTGATATCCACTGCTCACCTTCGCATGAAGTTCCCAACGCCCCAAGGAGTGGGTCAAGTGAGAGCAGATCAGAGGGCAGCCAGGCAATGCTATGCCATGAGCCTGGCAAAAACTAACGAAGAAGAAAGGAAGAGGAAAACGAGGGCAAGTGTATCGGCTGATAACGCCACGAATAAAGGGAAGCTTGAGGGTTCAAGCGACGACATAGAGGACTTCAGGGATGAGATCTCGAATCAAAGGCCCAAGCCAACAGGAGATTTGGAAGTGGTGCAGCTGGGCCAAGACGCCGAAAAAACGGTTCAGATTAATATGCTCCTTCGTGAAGAAGAGAAGTCCCAGCTCGTCCAACTGTTGAGAGAATCTTCGGACGTCTTCGCCTGGTGTCCTGCAGACATGCCAGGAATCGACCCAAAGCTCATCTGCCACAGTCTGAACACCGATGGTAGAAGAGGAGTAATCCAACGAAAACGCCTTTTTGGCCATGAGCGCCAAGCGGCAATCAAAGAAGAAGTTAATAAATTACTGACCGCAGGATTTATCAGGGAAGCCAAATACCCTGAGTGGCTCTCCAACGTGGTACTGGTCAAGAAAGCCAACGGCAAGTGGAGGATGTGCGTGGACTTCACTGACCTCAACAAGGCGTGTCCGAAAGATCACTACCCATTGCCCAATATCGACAAACTTGTGGATGGGACCTGTGGTCACCAGACGATGAGTTTCCTAGATGCCTTCAGCGGGTACAATCAGATCAAAATGAACCCTGAGGACGCCGAGAAAACGGCATTCATAACAGAAATGGGCACATACTGCTACACGGTGATGCCATTCGGACTAAAGAATGCGGGCGCCACCTACCAGAGAATGATGGATCTCTTCTTTCGAGATCACATTGGGAAGAATCTGGAAGTCTACGTCGATGACATGGTGGTGAAGACGAAGGAAGGCGGTAACCACACTGAAGATTTGAAGGAAATCTTCGACCAGCTGCGAAAGTACCAGATGAAGCTGAACCCCTCAAAGTGCGCCTTCGGCGTCAACGGGGGAAAATTCCTCGGATTTATGCTCACCAACAGAGGAATCGAAGCAAACCCGGACCAGTGCAAAGCTATCCTGGAGATGCATTCTCCCAGGTCAGTTAAGGAGGTCCAACGCCTCAATGGAAGGCTAGCGGCACTCCACAGGTTCTTGTCGAGGTAGAGGGCGCCAGCCGCCACCCCAATAATAAAGCTATGGAGCTATTTTCTTTTGACAAAGCCTTGATGGCTTCTTTTATTTTACGTTCTTTTATTCCTACTTTTTAAGACCACCTATGTCTGGTCTTTATCATTGCAAGCACGCCATTTACATTCTTTGTAAGCCGTCTTTTCGACGCACCATCCTTATTAATAAAACGAGCATTACTCATTATTGGTCTCCTCTACATTCAGGTTAGCTGACAAATGCTTGCCTTTCTTTCAAACATTAAAAGCAAACAAACGATTCGAATGGACCAAGGAATGCGAGGAAGCCTTCCAAAGGCTAAAGGCGTATCTGGCGTCACCGCCAATTTTGGTAATTCCGATCAAGGATAAACCAATTTACGTCTACTTGGCGTCCACAGACGACGCAATCAGTTCTGCCTTAGTACTCGAAGATGGGGAAGAGCAGAAACCAATCTACTTTACGAGCAAAACGCTCACAGGAGCCGAAAAAAGGTATCACCGCCTAGAAAAGCTGACGTTTTCATTACTTCATTCAACTAGGAAGCTGCGACACTACTACCAGCAATACCAAATAATCGTCAGAACGGATAGACCCCTCAAGCAAATGATTGAACAACCAGATATTGCTGGAAGAATGTCAATATGGTCCGTGGAAATCTCCGAGTACGGGATCGCGTATGAACCAAGAAGGGCCATTAAAGGGCAAGCATTAGCTGACTTCATAGCAGAAATGACTGGACCAGAAAACGCCCAAAATTGGACTTGGAGCATACATATCGATGGCGCCGCGTCAAACTCTCAACGCGGAGCAGGAGTAGTCATGCGAGCCCCAGACGGCTCCATCATCGAACAATCTATTGAAATCGAGTGCCCCATTACCAACAACCAGGCAGAATACGAGGCGTTGATCGCTGCCTTGAAATTGGCAGCCAACATAGGCGCCAAGAGATTGGAAATCTTCGCAGATTCCCAATTGGTAGTACAACAAATGAACGAGGAGTATGAAACCAAAGACCCTACCATGGTCCAGTACGCCGAAAAAGCAAAGAAGATCATGACCGGATCAGGCATAGACGCCACTTTCAAACACATCCCACGAAGCGAAAACGCCCGAGCCGACGAGCTCGCCAAGTTGGCGTCTAAGCCAAACAAAGGGGGAAGGAGCTCCATCATCAAAACAACCGTTAGGGAGCCCTCGATACTGGAACAGGACGTTCTCCCTACGGAGGAAGTCGTTGATTGGAGAACGCCGATATTCAACTATCTGGAAAAAGGCTCCCTTCCCTCAGATAAAAACGAAGCAAGAAAAGTCGCAAGGAGATCCGGCAGATACTTTATCAGACAAGGAATACTATACAGGAAAAACTTCAGTCACCCGGCGGCCAAATGTATAGCAGGGAGTGAAGTCACCAGGGTGTTAACTGAAGTCCACGAAGGCCTATGTGCAAGTCACCAAGGCCCAATGGCTATACGGAGAAAGATCCAGAGAGCAGGCTACTATTGGCCCACGCTACTACAGGACGCAGAAGGCGTTGTTCGCTCATGCGAGAAATGCCAGAGGTATGCCAACATGATACATACACACGCAGCTCCCATGAGCGCCATCACCTCCCCTTGGCCATTCGACTTATGGGGAATCGACATTGCAGGGCCATTCCCAACAGCGGCCTATCAGAGAAAGTTTCTCATAGTCGCCGTAGACTACTTTACGAAATGGGTAGAAGCCGAGGCAGTGGCGTCCATAACTTCGGAAGCCATGGAGAAGTTCCTATGGCAAAACGTCATTACCAGATTTGGACTCCCAAACACTCTAATATCTGACAATGGCGCCCAATTCACAAGCAGAAAGTTCCAAGACTTTTGCAAAGCTTGGAAAATTCATCACAAGACCACCTCGGTAGAACATCCGGCTACAAATGGCCAAGTTGAGTTGGCCAATAGAATCATCATACAAGGAATCAAGAAAAGACTGGAGTCAGCTAAGGGAAGATGGGTTGATGAGCTCCCCTCAGTCCTATGGTCATACAGGACCACGGAACAAACAGCTACGAAAGAAACACCTTTCGCCTTAGCATACGGACATGAAGCGGTCATACCTGCCGAAGTGAACGTCCCGACTGAGAGGATAATCAATTATCCAAACACCAATGACGCCAACTCCAGACTCCAAGCCTTAGACAGCTTGGAAGAAAGACGAGAGGTTGCAGCCATCAGACAAGCTGCATACAATCAGATGGTGAAGAGATACCACGACTCAAAAATCAAATCTCGAACCCTCAAAGTGGGAGATTTGGTGCTTAGAACCGTCGAAAACAACAGAAAGGATCCTAGACACGGCAAGCTCGGACCAAACTGGGAAGGCCCCTACAGAGTCGTAGAAGCCTTACCTGGGAACGCCTTCCGACTAGAAACGCCAGAAGGGAAACCACTCCCAAACGCCTGGAATATGGCAAAACTCAAGTTTTACTTTCCCTAAGTGGATTATCTTCATTTAAATTATGGCATTGTTTAAAGAAGGCCATAGCGCCAGTTGTACTTTGCTCTTATAATTAATGAATTACCTCTTTCTCTTCAACAAATAATGAAGTTGACGCTGCTCGAGGGGACGCCCTCGGAACAGCAGCGAAAAGGCCCTCGAAGGAGCCTTGTGAGTATGGCACTCACTACCATGCGGACCGACCCTCCCTTGGATGACTAGTCAAAACTTAGCGTATAATACGCATAAACGCTCGAAGCGTGCCCAACGCAAGGCAGCGCCTTAAGGTGCAGCACAACATATCGATCGAATCGAAAAACACAAGTTAAAAACACATCATGGAATGGGAACGCTTAAAGCAAAGGAAAATCAAGCATAAAAATAACATGCCAAGGGCATCAACGCCCGATCATTCAAAAATGGCACATCAGGCCAATATTACTCAAAAAGTCAAAACGGCACCGACGCCGTAATCCGATTAAAACTAATAAAAACAAAAACAGGCGCGCAGGCCCAAGAAAAAGCCCAACGGCACGCAGGCCTAGGCGGCGGCAGGAGGATCCTTAGTTGTAGAGGCACCCGGAGCTCCCTTGGCGCTCCCATCTCCTTGATTGGCGACAGCGCCCTGAGCACCAGCTCCCGCATCTGATAATGGCGCCGCAGTAGATGGGGCCGCCTCCCCTGGAAGAGGAATCTCCATGTTGGGAAACCACGGGAAATCCTCATCGCCTTGGGACTCATAGCCCTCCAAATCAAAGTTCTCTGGCATACAGGGCATCCTCACCAAGGGATCATCATCGTACGGGTCCCGAAGAAGCCTCCCCTCTACAACCTTGTTGGGACATATCCAATCGGTACTGAGGTTCGGGTTATGCAGCTTCAACTGCGCAATGGCGTTCTTGAACCCAATATAATTGTAGCGTGATCCTCGCCACTTCACTTGCCGCACAGCCAAAGCGCATAGCTCTTCCAATTTTTCCCTTGCATCCCGAAGCTCTTCCCCCAAAGACGCCACCTTAGTATTCAGCTGGGCGTTTATGGCGTTGACTTCCTTCAACCGATTCCCCCTTCGGTCGTAATCACCTTGCAGAGACTCTTGGGATGCCTTCATCACGTTGATCTCGTCCTTAAGCTCAACCAACTCTTGACGCATCCTCTTGGCGTCCTCACGCGCAGCATCTCTTTCGGACAAGAGGTCCTTCCGAGAGACGCTGCTAGCAAGCAGCCGCATCCCTGTGGCTAGCAGAAATCTGGCCCCTTCCTCAGCAGGATCCTGAGTGTTTTCTGTAGACGCCCGAGCCAGATCATCTCTTTTCACTGAGCCCTCTTCAGATAAGGACTTAGAAAGAAACTCCAGCGCATTAAAACCAGCTCCCTCTGGAACCGCCGGAATCTGCGGCACTTCTACAGTGGGGCGTCGACGTTTTTGTGGAGGCTCCCCATCCTTGGTAGTAATCGCACCCTCTTTCCCCTGAGAGGATTGAGGTGAAGGTCGCGGAACCGCCACAGGCTCCCGAATGACAACGCCTCCGGGCTTCTTCCCGACGACAGCAGCGATGGAGGCGGCGAAGGTAGTCTTCTTGGGAACGGTTTTGGGAGCATCCACCGCCTTCCCTTTACCCTTATCGGCTTGACCTCGCCGATTTCCTATGACATTGGCTGATTTAACATCGAGCACTGAAACAAAACGAAGCAAACATTAGAAAAACTTGAATACACGAGTATAAAAAGAACTTATAACAGTAGTGATAGCAACACACAGCGCTTAGGGTCAAGAGGGTCAGTGGTGATCAACCGCAGCGCCCCCAAGCGCTCATCCACGGTCAGGTCCCGCCAGTTACACTCGAAAGGACCCAAGCGCGGCCTTCTCCAAGACAATGGAAACATGGCGCGCTCATCTGAAGAGCGAACCCAAAAAGGACGCCGCGATCTAGACCCCTCGATAAGAAAATACTTATATTGCCACGACTTCGGATTACTGACAGCATGATCAAGAATCAGAGGACGCCCAGGACGACGATAATAGGAAATGAACAGGTTATCCACCCATCGTGGATAGAAAAAGAAGAGAAACAGACGAGCAGTGGCGCTCACGCCATCCCTCTGGCATTTGGCAACGAATGCAAGAAGAATACGCCAACCATTGGCACTCAACTGAATGGGGGCGATGTTCATGATCGCCAGAAGATCCATCACCGCCGGATGAAAGGGCATCTCAATGTCGCAACCCCGAAGCACATGCTCACAAATCAGGAACCCTCTGCCATCAGTGTACAACATGTCAGGACCATCCTTCAGATGACTAGGAAAGGCAATGCGACATCCAGAAGACCGCCGACGAGGCGAATCAACTATTAGCTCCTCGTTAAGTTCTCGAAGGAGCTCCTCATCGTGGTTCCAACACCAAAACTCTTTAATGGCATCATTGGTTTTATCCAAGTATGGAGACTGCACTTTCCCACCAGGATTCTGGCAACGCCAATCAACGACAGGACGCGCGTTCCTCATTATTTCGGCCCTATCGGGACCACAAGGCATTGTCTCTGGGGCGCCCTTGACCAAGGGAACTTTAGCTAAACCCTTGCTGGAAGAAAGAAACCACTCGAAATAAGCCAAAAAGTTGACCTCCTCTCCGCAAATGGTTTGCACAGGATTGCCATCTCCTATAAACGCCCACACAGGGGCCGTAGCCTGAGGCATTGAGCGTTCCTCACCCGCTGACGCCTCATCCGGGGATAGCATCTCGCGAATTTCGGACGACGTCGAAGAGGAGGAGTCCGTAGCGTCACCGCCAACCCTGACCGAAGGAGAATCAACCCTTGGCGGCGCTGACGGCTCGGGCGCTGACGACCCAGGAACCATCTTGTTTCCAGCAGCTGTGGAAACAGGACCAGTTCAATACACTTCTCGGAGAATGCACCTCCACCACCCAAACACCAAAAAGAAAGAAAAACAAAAGAAAGGGGGGAAAACCCATTGCATAATGCGACTGACCACCAGACAAGCAAACAAAACCCAACCAGTCCAAAACAAAAATGGCAAAATCAAACAAGGGGCAACAAAGGTTTTGGAAGGAGAAACACTCACATTTGCTGAAGTCCATGATCGATGATAGTTTGGCAGAAAACTCGCGAAGAAAAAGTTGAAGAACTCGACGAACACTGCGAAGAACATCAAATGCGCACTGGGGTAAGTATGAACAAATACTGGAAACACTCAGAAATATGGCGAAAAATGACGGAAAAGTACTTACCGGACAAAAACTTCACTTGATTGTCAAAGAAAACAATCAGAGACAGCGGAGCAGAGGAGAACAAAGGAGCTTGAAATGCAGGGGAAGAGAGAAAACGCAAAAGCAATGAGGAAAGAGGAAAATTCGAAAAAACCACAAAATGATCGAGTGAGGAGGGAGAAGAGAGAAAATGGCGGTTTTCTCCAACTTTTCACGAAAATCGAAGCGCTGCATTAAATGCGCCCCCTCGGTTCACGATTTCGCCATCATGAGGGAGGAAAAGCGAATCGCATATCAACACGTGGCCACGATATCTCTGACACAAAGATTTCAAGCGACGCGGTACATCAGCTAGGAATACGAATACGAAAAGACAGGTTTGTAAGGCGTTGATGACAATCGAAGCCCCAGAAAGTGGCTCTGGCACAGAGAACGCCCCTGGCACAGCGAAACGCCCCATCAATGGCAGCGTAGAATTTGGCGACAGCGACCCAGGAGGGGACTCCACTGGTGGGGACAGAACTTCGCTCCTTTTGTTGGGACTAGTGATAATAGGCCCAATAAATTGGCGCTCTAAGGACCTGGAGTGATGGCGTTCAAAGACCTATCAAAGGAATCCCTTGGGTGAGAACGCCAAAAGAGCCCTACACAAGCAAGGCACCAAGCCTCTCGTGGCAATCGAGAACGCCAATAGCCAGGCGTCCACAGAAAGAGTCCTAGCATGGTTATGGCTCGGACCAAACGCCCTACGACGGTCGAGGACGCCAACAAACAGGCGTTCACGAGAAATAACAACTTACTCCCGTATCCTAACCAACAGATCTGCGAGGATAACGGACAGTTAGGATTTCCACCAAGATCACAACTGATTTGGCCAAATCAGTTAAGATCATAGTCGACCATATCTAGGTAAGGAAGATCTCACTTCCCCAGTATAAAAGGACAACTCCTCTACTGGAAAAAAGGTACGCACTATTACCATTTACACATATTATCACTCTCAAGCTATTTACTGACTTAAGCATCGGAGGTGAATCGCAGGGCCACCCCTGTGCTTTCATTGACTTGCAGGTGACTTCTGACCCAAAGTTGCCTCATCGAACCAGGTAATGCCCTACGGCCAAAACCAGGTTCATCAGATCATTAAAACATCCAAACTTAAAATTTATTTGTTTTAGTCTTTTCGCTTCATTCTACTCGCTCCTTGACACTTCTTCGAAGTACGATCACTATGGTTAAGATTCTTTATATATTTTTATTTTTTTTTACAGTTAATTGAATCCGATTGAAAGTCAGTATGAAAGTGGAAATTTTATTATATATTACCATACAAATGCAAGATCATGAAAGGGGGAAAATGAGCAAGGTGCATAGTTGAATAAAACAAATAAAAACCTAATTTTTGGGACGAACTGGGGAAGCTAAATATGATTTTTTTTTCTTTCTTTTTCTGTGACAATATCATTATATTTTTTTTCTATGAATTTATTATTATCTTGTTTCTGCTACAACAACATATATTTTCCTTTTGCTAAAATATTGATCTGTTCTTTACATTTTCTAATTTTTCATTAGATATTGATGATCTTTTCTCATTCAAGAAGTCTTCTCTAGCTAGCGGCTATTTCATTCAAGTTTTTGGCGTAATTTCATGGATTCCCAAGCACCGCCACCAGTGTTTCTTTAAAAACACGCCAATTTCCAAACGAGCTTGTTCTTTCTTCAATATATCTGCTGCCTAATAATAACACACTTTGCTTAGTTTGATTTAGAGTTTAGTTTAGTATGATTAAGTTAGATTGATTTTGAATACCAATATATATAACATACGAGAATTAATAGAAAATGAATATAACACTAATTGAATACATATTCATATAAGATATATACGGTTGGTGCATCATTGATTTGATAGAGATTGATAACTAATCTATGTATAAGCCTCAACCATGATGCATCTTTTCCTTCTTAATCTTCTTCTCCAAAGGGTTTTTCATATCGCTTATCAAAACTCATAATATCTTTTAAGATAATGTGAATGTTGAATTGCTTGTAGGTTACCACATTTATATATAATTGAATAAAATTAAGACAACGACAACGATTTTCAATCAAACTATGAGTTTAGTTAGATAACTATAGTAGATTAAATAACAATTTTGGTTCAATAATGACATTATTTTATTTTATTTTATGTACTATATATTCTTTTTCTTATTTTTTACATTTCTAAATTTCTAGATGGTCCACTATCTTAATTAGGGTATTCATTTACAACATTTTCAATTGAAAATTGTATTCTTTCCCTTTGAAAAATATATAGCTTTCAAAATTTGTATTAGTGTGTGTTGGGGAATTCAGAGGCGCCCAAACGCAGCGGAAGCAAAAACATAAAATTAAAACTTTGAAATAAAACGCGCAGGGCCCTAGAATTCCCGAACGGATCCGCTAGCTGAATTTAAAACTTTTAGATAGTGGTATACCTCACGAATTTCAATCGGTTTGGTTGAACGTGGTGCGTCCTAGAAGTCCACGTGATGCGTCCTTCCTCCGCCGGTGATCCACACGAACAGTTTTGGAGATGCCTAGGTGCTAGCCTCCTTCACTTCTCCAAGTGAATCAGGGACCTTTATCTACGGTGTTCTTTAATTCAAGAACTCTTCTTAAATTCTCCAAGAACAATATGGCGCCCTGATCAAGAATCCAATTCTTGATCCCACACAACCTTGTCACACAAAACTAAACCCCTTTAGAGTTGTGCGCCACTTTCTCTCTCTAGGAACTAGGTTGCGATTTTCTCTCTCCTCACCAAGAGCAAAAATCGAATTTTTCTCTCTTGAGAAGAACTAGGGTGAAGTCGATTTTCTAAGTGTGCATGGCCTCTATCTTTTAGTCGACTTAGGCTTCCTTATATATAGGGTTTGGGGACTTTGATAATTATAATTAGGGAATCCCTAAATTATAGGATTATCAATTTATAAAATTATGAAATCTCCACATCATAATTCTATGACTTGAATTCCTAATTAAAATATTACCATAATATTTAAATTTGGATTCAAAATTCAATCTTGGAGAATCAAATTGGAAGATCAAATCTCCCAAGATATTCCCACGCCATGCGCCTCCCCTCTTCAAATTTTGTTGGAATTTAATAAATTAAAATAACAATCCTAACTTTTAGGAAGTTATAACTAACTTGTTATTTTCCAACAATATTGATTTAAAGTATTACTCTAATATCTTTAGCTCAATCTTTTTGAATCTTGAATCCTAGTTTATTATTGAATTAAAATATTACACTAATATCTTTAATCCAATTTAAACCTAGAATTCGAATTTCCCTATAATTATTAAAATTAAAATTTTACCTTAATATTTTTAATTCAATCATTTGAAATCTAGATCAAATCTTTGAATTCAAATTTAAGCCATGATTTTAATTAATAAAACATTTTTATTAATTAAATTCCCTTATATGTATGAGGCGCCAACCTCCTCCTATTTCTCCCAACATTAGTGAATTTAATAAATCAATAATTTCCTAACTCTTAGGAACCTTATCCAATTTACAATTCACTAATATTATAAATAGGAATATAATTGTAAATAAACTAATCCAATTATCTATTTAACAATTATCATATAGATATATATATATTTAAATTTGTCCCACAAATCTAAATATTATATCTGTAGATATTTATTTAAGACAAGACTTCATGTCCCAATACAATCGATCATGTCTTAAACGGTGTCACCAATGTGACCCACGAATTAATCCTAATTTGTGTCCCAGCTTGGCATCTGGTTCCTGCTCGTGTGTGACCCAGCAGGCCCCACGTGAAGTTTGCAGCAAGTCATCTCCTGTTGGGAATCCTAGGCGCCTAACGCAGCGAAAGCCAAAAAAAAATTAAAACAAAAATAGCGCCTAGGTCCTAGAATTCCCGAACGGATCCGCTAGCAAAATTTAAAACTTTTAGATAGTGGTATACCTCACGAGTTTCAATCTGATGGTTGTACAAGGCGTGTCCAAGGAGCCCACTCCCAACGTTCTCCCTCTGCCAGTAATCCACACGAACAGTTTCTTCGAACACCTAGGTGCTAGCCTTCAGTTCTTTTCTCCAAAAGAACTAGGGACCAATCTACAACCCTTGAATCCAGGAACTCCTTCTTGAATCCAATTCAGCAAAAGTGGCGCATAGAGGAAATCCCCCACAAGAACTCCTTCTTGCCTTTTCTTCTCTTAAACCCTAATTATGGAGCAAAATCGATTTTCACTAACTCCTTAGCAAAAGTCGACTTTCTCTCTCTATGGGTGCAAAGGTGCGATTTTCTCTCTCTCTTCAAGGAGGAAGAAAATCAAAACTAGGGTTAGTATGCTTTCTTTTTTTGGGCAAGTCGACTTGCCCATATATATATATATGAAATATTTGGTGATTTAATTATTCCTAAAATCAAGATATTCTGATAATATAATTATTTTAGGACTTGAATTTACAATTAGAATATTACCTTGATATTTCAATTTAAATTCAAACTGCAATCTTGGAGAATCAAATGAGAGATCAAATCTCTCCTTGGGACCCACCAAGATGGCACCATCTCCCTCTCTTATTTCTTTGGAATTTTATAAATCAAAAACCTTCCTTAATTCATGATTCACCAAAGATTCTGAGAGGAGATCTCACCAAATCTGTTTGAATCAAATCTTTTGAAATCTCCATCAAATCTTTTGAATTCAAACTTATTATTTGAATTAATAAAACAATTTTATTTATCCAAATAATCCTCAAGAGGCGCCACCCTCATATAATTATTGGGGAATTTTATAATTCAATAATTTCCTAACTTTTAGGAATATTATCTGAATTATTTTTCCCTAATATTTTAATTGTAAATAATTAATCCCCATTAATCATTTAACAATTATATTTAAACTTGTCCCACAAATTTAAATATTTCACAATTGTAGATTAATTAAGACAAGACCTAATGTCCCAGACATTTCCTCTGTGTCTTAAATCGTGCCACCTGAGTGACCCACGAATTAACCCTAATTCGTGTCCCTTTTAAATGGTGTCCTGTTCCTGCTCGTGTGTGACCCAGCAGGCCCCACGTGAAGTTGGCAACAAGTCATCCCCATGACCTACAAGTTGTGAGCGGACTCTAGCAAGCCATCACAACTACCCAAAACACGTGAGTTATCGTTTTTACAAAACGACTTAACCTCAGTACCTCCGTGTCAGAGACCCTACTGTCCTACGATATCTTGGTCATGGACTAGGCACAGGAAAGTCATCCATAATCCAAACCATAACTTTCTCGATTCCCTGAGCAAGTCCCATTTCTTGAGTGGCCACTCTTTTTCCTGGACAGACTCATCGAGGGCGCCAGTTAGATATCTCTCATCTAATGAGGGACAAAATCCCATCTTGGCCAATCCACATTTCTCAGCACGGCAATCAATCAGACCCGTACTTAGCCCTTATGGCTACCTTGTTACGGGCAACGTTAGACTAAGCCAAAGTCTGACAACTGCAACACCAGAATAATGATGACCTCAGGTCTAAGGCATCGCTACAGGCGTACAAGGAGAGGCAAGCTGATGACTAAATCCATGCAGGACTCTCCGGGTCAGTCCAGCAACTCGTAACCCCATATGTAATTGCACCATGACTCTCGTCCCAGCATCTAGTGCATGCATCTCTATGCACCGAGGTCATGCTGGTCTTAGTTCATTTTCGTTCCCACAAAAACAATTGACTAGGGACAGATTTAGATTAATTATCTCATAATTAATCATGGACGTTATCATAGTAAACATGCTAATAACATGATAACACATTAATTTATCTCCATAAATTAATCAAATGTTCATAACATTTCACATAAAATGATTGGCCCTAGGGCACAATCTCCAACATCTCCATGACTCACAAGTCGAGAGCGGACTCTAGCAAGCCATCACGACTACCCAAAACACGTGAGTTATCGTTTAACCCCAAAACGACTTAACCTTAGTACCACCTGTTGGGAAATCCCGGGGAAAACACGCAGCGGAAGCAAAAGTATAAACAAAAAAAAAACTTGCGCTCCCCAGGAAAATCCCACCCTGAGATCCGCTAGTTGAATTTAAAACCAGATACGAAAAGTGTTATACCTCAAGCTTTCAATCGGCTGGTTAAACTTGGCGAGTCTAGAAGTCCGTTTCCACGTCCTTCCTCCACCGGTAATCCACACGAACAGTTTCCCGAACACGAGGTGCTAGCCTCCTTGTTTATTTCTCCAAAGAAAACGGGATTGAATCTACAGTTGTTGAACTCAGGAACTCCTTCTCTGAATTCAGGCTAGGTGGCGCAACAGAGCAGAAGACAGCAACAAAACTCCTTTTGTTCTTCTTCTCTCAAAGACCCTAGGAACCCACAACTTCGATTTTCTCTCTAACCCCTTAGATGAAAATCGACTTCTATCTCTAGGAAGGTGGGTGGCGAATTTTCTCTCTCTACAAGGATGAAATTCGACTTTGCCAAATGAACTAGGGTTTCTCACAAGCATGCATGTGGAGCTAGGCGACTTTTAGGCTTATATAATTACCAAAATTATG
>QANZ01018924.1:0-22026 GCA_003254925.1 Chamaecrista fasciculata
CAAAGATAAATCATCTTTTTGTAAATTGCTAATAAATATTGAATTAATCATATTTAAATATACCCAATTAAACTTTAAAACATTTGCACGGATCAAGGCGTTAAGTTTTGTACATTTAAATATGTATAAATATTAAAATTAAATAGAGGTGACATTAATTTTTTTAATGTTGACACAAAAGAATTCCTAATATAAATAATGTGTATAATAGAGGTTTTGCATTTAGGAGATGATATTAATATAAAAAAAACCACCGTAAATAACCTTCTATAAAAGCATTTAGGCCATTTATATTGTTTCTACATATAGAGGTTTTGCAGACAACAATTGTTAATTACAATCTTTTTTTGTCCAACTAAAAATGAATTTGAATGTGCAATATAATTGGTAATGTTTGACATGATATATTGATGGCAGTTAATACTTGAAGAAAGATGACATTAGACGATCAAATCAAAAGCACATGTGATTTTCAGCATATATGAACACAACCTGAGACAAATAATTAAGATCGTGATTATAAGCGACCATTCGTAGTTAATGAATTTGTGTGAACCTCGCAAGTATATCCATTTGTCTTTCCTTTTTTTTTTTGGTAATACATGTCTCTTTCCTTTTTGTTTTTAACCTATAACCACTCACTTAAATAGTAAAAGCTTCAAACAAAAGACAAATTGACAAAAAAAAATTATTATAGTGTTATTGTCATGCCATATCCCGTAAAGCTCTTAAAAAGGAAAAAAAAATGGAGCCTAAGGCTTAAGGATTACAACGGTTCTACTTGAGTAAAAAATAAATATAATTCAAATTGGCTTATAGTTCATTTGAATTTTGGAGGATGAGGCCAACAATATAATCAGTATTAATCTTGGAAATATATGATCTATGCGCTATTATCATCTTGATCTTCTTTGAATTCTACTTGACCTGTCATCACCTCACCAACAACTTTCTCTTTGCACTTGCTTTCCTTATCAGTCTTTTTCTTGTTGTTGAGAAGATCAAGTGTTGCAAGTACCTTCGGTTGTTAATCAAAATTTTGTTTAATCATAAAAAAAATATGAAAGAAAAAGGGAGAACCCATATACGTGACAAATATGTACATATAGATACTAAGCATTAAAAGTAGGCGAAACAATTCTATTAGTATTTTAAACATACCTAGTATTCTCGATATCCAATAAAATTCTTCTATCCAAGCCACCCCCATTAGCACGCACTTTCAATCATAGCAGAATTTCCACAAATTCGATCGATGGTAAATTGTTTCTAATATATTCAAATTGCTTCTCCATCTCTATCTTCACGATTATCCTGACGTAATGCGAAAACAAATATCACTTCGTATAGACATGTATCTCTTAACAATAATGTTGACAAATATATAGAGAATAGTGTTTGCTTACAAAAATCAGATTAACAATTAATGATATAGATTTATACCATTCAATTGCTATAAACGTGATTGATAGTCATCATTATATTTAAGGAATAATTGATATTATTATTGATTAATAATTGACATTAGTTCGAATTTACCTTCATGGCTCACATATTTTTATTTTGATTTTCAATTAAACCTTAAATAACAACAAAACACTATGCCATATATTAAATTGATTGCTAACAATAACAAAATGAATTTAATGTGATTGCCAATCATGAAAAGAGGAAACTCAAAATTAAAATGAATTGGCAATCATGAATGAAAAACACAATCAATCACATTAAATTCGATATTTGGCTGCAAAAATTGTGAAAAGTCCAGTTGGCAAAATGAATCTAAGTGTTACACGCATTCTATATGACAATCATTTAGTGAATACAATTATGCCATGTAGGAGCCATGTCAGATTATTCAATAGACCCTATGCCACGTAGGAGCCATGTGGCAAGAAATTAGCTATGCTTCTCCTTATGATATCTTAGAGAATAGATTGTCAATTTTGTTTCTAATATTTTATTGCGATTAATTTTGTTTAACAAATTAACGATGGACTGAATTCTGTTTTTTTTCAATTTGAATTAGGATTTGAATTTCTTTTTCTATCAATTTTATACTATATATCATTAGCCACAAAGATTTTATCGTTAATATTTAACTAAAGTAAGAGCAAAAACGAAATTGATGAAAATGTGAAACAAACTAGAGTGAGTGGGTTCAAACCATGCAATGTACATTTTGCCATTTTCTTACCAAAAGAAATGTGAAATATTGAGAACGAAATTGATAACATAAAAAAGATTAAGGATAAAATTGATAATTGTGTAAAATTTGAAAATGAAATTAATGTTTTTGCCCAAAAAAAAATCTGATAAAGTGTTGTGGGTGGAGAAGAAAATATGGGCTGAACTTGGAAAGTGACACAGAAAAGAATTAAAAAAAAAAATAGTGCTGCAAGTCTACATTTTTAATTCCGCTTTTTTTGTATAGGGTTTCCAGGCCTCGATTTCGGTGTAATTCTGATTGGTGTGCGTTTTCTACAAAAAAAAATTGTTTTTTTGTGAAGAAAAGTTGAGGTGAGCTGAGCTCCGGGGCTCACCAAGGTCAGGGCAGACCTCAAAGCTCGATGAGCGCTTATAGAAGTACTTATAGATCACCAACAATAGGAAGATTAACTTCACACATTTTTGGAAAAATGACAGATTGCCCCCAAATGTTTTCAAAATTTACAAAAATATCCTTGGATCATAATATTTGAGGACTAAAATAAAAATTTCAAAAAATATTTGGGTTCAAAATATAATTTTGAAAAAATATGGAAAAAAATGGAAATTGCAGATTAGTCCAATATCTGAAGAAAGAATACAATTTAATCCTAAATTTAAATAATTTAAAAATTATTCTCATTAATTAATTTACTATTTAAATAATTATTCTTTAATTTTATTAAATAATATAAATATTTTAAGATAAATTCGTGAGTTGGGTTGGGTGGACCATTGATTTCATAGATCATGACCCATTTAACAAATATAAATGGGTCATTGACCCATTTATGACAACCATTTACGACCCAACCCAACCATTTTGCCACCCCTATTTATACCTCCAATATCTTTCCAATTTCATACTTGAACCTCCAATATAATATTGGTGTCCCAAACGCAGCCTC
Source organism: Chamaecrista fasciculata (assembly GCA_003254925.1). Lineage (NCBI taxonomy): Eukaryota > Viridiplantae > Streptophyta > Magnoliopsida > Fabales > Fabaceae > Chamaecrista > Chamaecrista fasciculata. Next base: position 3,117 of record QANZ01018924.1, read on the forward strand.
AAAGTGCAACTTAAAAAGATCCAAGTTCAAATTGAAAAGTGAACAAAAGATATGATACTAAATTTGCACTTTAACCTTATCTCTTAAACTACTTAGTTTTAATAAACTAAATTTATAAGAGAAAACTAAATTTAGTCCTTGAATTTACGTCGAACCAACTAATCCATCTCTCAATAATCAAAATATACTGCTCAATTCTTGAATTACTACAATTGTCAATGATTTGGTTCTAGGTCAAATTCAAAGACCAAAAAGTATAAATTCAAGGACCAAATTGAATAAATTTAGTAGAAACTCAAGGACCAAAAAGTATAATATTAATCCAAATTCAGAAATCAAATAGTAATAATTTAGTACAAAACCAAAAAGTATAAAATTAGTTCAAATTAAGGGATCAGTATAAACATTTTAATATTTAAAATATATAACCCCACCTCCAACAGTGATACCATAAGGTAAGAAAAAGAAACAAACAAAATTCTTAATTTCTGGCAACTGACAAACAAATAACAAAAAATATTTACCCTCTTCCCTCTAAGCTGTTCCGTAAGGTCTCCCCCTTACCAAAAAATGTAAAAAGCCGAGGCCCTAAGAGACATTTGAAACTTTTGGCCAAAAACAAAGACACTTGAAACTCACCCTCTCTCTACCTTGATCATTACAAGTGAAGGCAAGCTTCTTCCCATCATGGAAGAGTAGATGAGTTTAGTTACAGTACTTCTGCATAGTGCTTTTCGCCAACTCTGACATTGCAGTCAGAAAAGAAGGAAGAGATCTTGGGAAAACTGATTACCTACACCTTCATTTTCTTCTGAGAATTCTCTGTAGGTCATTTGTTTTTGTTTCCTTTGAAGTCAGCACATCATCTCAATTGCGGCTGGAAGAACACAAATTTTCTTTGGAAGGAACCCAAGATGTTCCCCATCACATTGAATATATACATCACCCTTGCCTGAAGTGTCCTCTACCTCAATAGAAAGTACACTACAACGCAGGGATCACTCTGAATGAGAACCATTACAAGCATTGGACAGGTTAAAGTTAAAAAAATTGAAAGAAGATAAAAATTAGGTTTCATTTAGCTGGAAGATGTAGAACATTCACAAGTTAAGAAAACCAAACTAGTAATCTAAGAACTCTATTCTATTACCCTAAAAAAAATCTGCTTGTTAACATGTAAACTAATTCTCTAATTGTCAAAATTAAACTATAATATGTAGAAAACCACATATCCAAGAATTAGCTAGTAGAAAAGATTTTTTTAGCCATTGTTAACTCCATAAATAAGAAAAAATCTGGGAAAAAAAATAATGAGGTGTTTAACATCAATTTTTGTGATCAACAAAGGATTTATGAAATATATTACTGAAAGCTCCTAATATATTTCAAATATTCCTTCTTCAACTACAAAATTACTATTAATTGCAATTTCGTAATTTGAGGAATGTCTGAACAAAGCAATTTCCCATAGAAACAATAAACACAACTATGAAGAAAGACAACCGTCGAGACAGAGTAGAAAACTGAATAATGCTTCTAATTATTTCATAAAAGTACACAGAGAGGTGTTTATAGGAAGTTAACCTCGGGAAGAACAGAATAAAAATCATAACTACATAACTAACTAACTAAACTTGATTAATACCAGAAAAACACCCTTAATAGAATAACTAAATAACTGAAGGATCCCNTATATATATAATATATATATTTATCAAATGAATCAATGCTCTTTAAATAGGAATCGTGGCACTATCAATATATTTTGGAAGATATTACTCTACTATTATATCTAAGGCCTAGATAGTGATAAGATAGGATATTTCAATAACAAGATAGAAATACTTAAATATTACTAAAAGAGAAATACATATTCTCCTTATCAGATTGATAGATAAAGGAATTTGAAAAATACAAAACCTTTTAAAAACTAAACTCTGGATAAGCACTGAGCTAATAGATAAATAATAAGCTTTTAAACTATGATGGGTAATCCAACTACTGACATAGAGGATTATAAGATGAATTTGCCCTTAGTTCAGACCTACTTGTATAATATGGATAAAGCTTAGTTATATGACTTGGGAAGAAAATAAATGACCATAGAACTTAGAATAATGGTATAATACCATCTCCGGAAAATCTTATACCTTCTTGAAGATACATTTTTCACGGACAAATGAGTTCCATTGTACAGCTTATGTAATTTGAGGATGAAATCATACCACTTAAACTTCTGAAGAGTCACAACCTGCAGAGTTTGAAAATAAAAAACTATGAACTTTCAGTTAAAAAATTAGGGGTTCAGTAGTACTTTTAGCCAGAAGATTATTAAAAATAGATCATCAAAGTGGTCACACAGAAAAGGCATTTCACCTCAAGATTTCCACTGTGAGGATCAGCATTTGGTGTAATTTTCATTCCACCACCAAAGTATTTTGCATTTCCAATGCAAAGGGCTGTCACTTGAGGACATATCTCCCAGTCACCTTCATTGACCTACGATTTTTACATATAAAACTTGAGAACTTTTCATGCACTAATAAGAAGCGCATAAAAGGGCTAAAATATAGAGAATATCTTTAGACAAGTTGCTTCATCTTTTATATAGCAAGGGAAAGTAACAAGTTACACTGACTTTGATTCTGAGATTTTGGTTACTATGTCCCATAAAGGCTTGCAGTGCACCGATGACATAACACAAATTGCCAAATCTCTTGTACCTAGAAGCATAAAAACCTGCCTTGGCACTCCTGCAAAATTTCAAGGATGCATTTAAAAAATGACCTCTATCATGACTCCTCAAGCTCAATCTGAAGGTTCTGTGTTAGCCTTACAAATGAATGTCAGCAACGTTTATAAAGTAATGTTGTTCTGTGCTTTCTCCACTAATAACACCAACATCTATCCTCGATCTCAACCCTAAAGAACTCCTACATTAGCATCTCTGGTGGAGCTGAGAATATTAATACCATAACTCATAAAACAAAGAAGAATGCAGCAGTAGATCAAGGAATCACCCCTTTTCCCTCAATTACTCAATCAATCAATGTTGAATTTCAATTTTCGGAATGGATTGATTTTAATTGATTTTAATTGGTTGCATTACAAAAGATTTGCATACATATTTATACACCTAAACTACACCTAACACATTTAATGCTCTAGCTAACAAATACTGACCAACTAACTCAAATAAATAAGAACTTGATATCTAACAAACATTAATTCAGATTTGAGGAAACTGGGGAGGCTTCGAAAGGAGTTTTTGGATGCATTTTAGGAGGATTAGGAGGAGAGTTCCTTGCTGGATTTCCTATAAATCAAAGGAGGGGTGTTTGGGAGAAGGCAAGGTTGAAGTATCACTGCTGTTGGTAGAGAGGCTAGCCACGCAAATGCTAGAATATTTTCATGTTTCTTTATCTGCTATTTGTAATAAAATTATGTCACACTTGTTCTACACAGGCAAGACTTCTATTGTCATTTACACAAGAATAATATCACAAGCATCCAAGTAATCATTTGATATCATAGCCATGAAGGTTGCTAGGTGTTGAAGAATTGCATCAGTTGCAACAAACCATAGTCTATGCACGTTGCTGATTTTTAGTTTTTTTATTTTATTAAATTTCATATTTGTTAATTTGAATTGCATATTTCTAGGAGTTTTAGATATTTTAACTTTTCTGATTTTTAGGAGGTTGTTAATCATGGAATCATGAGTAAATTAGTTGCTTAATTTTAGGAGTTAATATTTTATGAGGGGTCATTTAGGGTACATTCATATAGGCAAGTCAATGAAAAATATGTTCCACTAAGAGGGAATGCAAAGGGATGTCCGAGAGTAAGATGATAGATGTGACTTGTGCCAACAAAGCAAATATCAGTTGTTAGGTGCAGCTAAACTTTTGCAGCCTCTTCTTACACTACAAAGGGTATGAGAGAATATCAACATGGACGTCATCACAGGAATACCAAAATCTAACTGAGTAATAGTTAACTGACTGACAAAGTATGCACAATTTATTAAGGTGTCTGACGTGTTCACTAAGAAGGTCATTCACCTCCATGGATTACCGAAATCAATTGTTTTTTCATAGGGGCAACGCAACAATTTCATAAGTTATTTTAGAAGGAATTCTGTAAACAACAGAGAACTTGTTTAAGCTATAGTTCTGGTTATCACCCAGAAACAGTGGGCAAACAGAGTTGGTGAACCAGAGTGTAGAAACTTATCTACGGTGTTTTGGGGGTGATAAGCCACAGCAGTGGGTGAAATGACTTTCTTGAGCTAAATACTAGTTTAATACAGATTATAATTGTTTAGCAGGAATGACCACATTAAAAAGCTATATGGTAGAGATACACCAACTTTGTTCAATAAAAAATGCACATGTTCTATGGTTGAGAAAGTGAATGAACAACTTAAAAGCAAAGAAGGAAGTCAAGAACCATATCGATGAACTCAAGCAACAATTGGAGAAAGTGCATAAATACAAAATGGTACAAGCAGACAAAAATAGAAAGAAAGTTCACTTCGAAGGGGTGATATGGTGTTCCTTGAAGCCTTGCAGGATGTAGGCGCTAGGAAGAATAATGAGAACTTGACTCCATGATTTTATGGGCCTCAAAGAGCATGTTAGCAAACCAGTTTTTAAAGGGCCTTCTAACAAGCCTTTTCTTAACTTATTCTTGGAGAGGGAAAGCAAATGATAATAATTAGTATTTTAAATATTATTATTAGGAATAATTATTGTATTTGTAAGTTCTGAGTATTATTCCAGTGTGGTAGTTATTATGTGGTAGTTTTAGAAAGATTATATATGTATTGTAGGGTGGCTATTGGTAGTTATGACAGTATACAAAATTATTCAGATTCTCTCCCTATCTTAATTTCTTTCTCTCTCAAGTGTGAAGATCCTCCTCCTTGAGTCATTCTATCTAATTCTATTCTAGGTTCTACCATAGCATATCTATTGGAACTACCTCCCACTACTCAAATATAACTGGCCTTCCTTGTGACTTAGCTCAAGAAGAATCCGTTGAGTTGCTTTCTACATTTGCGTCGGATTAGATTAAGAGAAGCATCAGTTGTTGGGTTTCCTATTGTTAAGAATCAGATTTGATTATGTAAATCAATCTGCATTAAAGTGTTGACCCTGAGATTAGCCTAAATATTAGAGATTTGAGAATCAATTATATTAATTGTATTTCCTAGAATAGACTATGTTCTCTTGTATAAATACCCTATGACATTCAGAAATAAAAAAAAAAAAATCAAGAAAAGTCTTTCCCACACTCTACTCTCTCATTCTATATTTTTATATATTTTTTATTTTACCAGAAATCAACATGGTATCAGAGCCTTTTGAGCCTGGGTGAATTCTCTCCTCTCCAGTTCTGAAAATTTCTTCCCCTTCATCTATTTGAGTCTTTTTTTATGCGTCCAGTGAGTCTCATTGTTCTTGCTCTTTTTCCCTTTCTTTGGTTGTCTCAGCCTATTCTCATTTTCATCCATTCTCTGTCTATTGTGATTTAGTAATTTCTTATTTGTCCCCTTCTCAAATGTTTTTTCACTCAAGTTTGTTGATGACTGAAGTTTGTGGTTATGGATGTGTTCTCATTCCATCCCTTCTCACATTATTCATTGCTGTGTTTTCATTCCAGCCTCCTCTCTTCGTGACTTCATCCATGGGCTCATGGTTGTGTTTTCATTCCAGCTTCTTCTCCCCATATGATTTTAGTCGCAAGATCATCTTTCCTTCTCTCAGCAACTTTAGTGGTGATTTCCTTTGAGTTGTCTACTTTGTTTGCCTTGTATTTGTTTTACTATTGTGTCTTCTTTGTGTCTTTGGGCTTCCTTTACAAGTCATTCATGATGTTAGATCTCCTTTGGTGTCTTCTTTGTGAGGAGCCATGTATGCTATGGAGCCATGTGCTTCTTCCTTCGCCGAACTCACTTTGTCTCACCAGTTTTGGTGTATTCAGTCCTTGTTCTGGCTGCTTTAAAAGGTTTTCGGTGCTTTCTGAGACATCACTTCAGAGTCCACTAGACATTGCAATTCTTGGATGTTTTGAGATCACCATTTAAGGTGACATTTTGAGACAACACTGACAGAAGATTTGGTGGATGTCTCCTTTAAATCCCATGGATGTTGCCACTCTTTTGGACCTTAGAGATCACACTACATGGTCACTATTTGAGATATCACTGATAGGGGGAGTCTCACAGAAGTTTGTTTAAGGGTGTTTTTATTAGTTTGTTTTGTGTTGTTATGATGTATGGGTTTTTATGTTTTAGAATACCTTTGTAGCAAGTTGGGCATGATTAAAATCTATGCTCCAACTTGAGGGGGAGTGTTAAGAATCAGATTTGATTATGTAAATCAATCTGCATTAAAGTGTTGACCCTGAGATTAGCCTAAATATTAGAGATTTGAGAATCAATTATATTAATTGTATTTCCTAGAATAGACTATGTTCTCTTGTATAAATACCCTATGACATTCAGAAATAAAAAAAGAATCAAGAAAAGTGTTTCCCACACTCTACTCTCTCATTCTATATTTTTATATATTTTTTATTTTACCAGAAATCAACACCTATAAATTGAAGAGGGATTTTGGTAGAAAACAAGGTAGAAGTATCCTTGTTGTTTGTGGAGAGACTAACCTCTCAAAAGCTAGGATATTTTCTTGTTCCTTTATCAACTGTCTGTAATGGAATTCTGCCTTTCTATATTGAGGCACTATTGCCATTTATATCAACAATAATATCATAAGTATATATATTAAGACAGATTTTGAAGCAAGCTGCGCCAATCTTGAATTATAACATGACTGGAATATGACAACAGAGTAGCATAAGTGCAATACCTTTAGAAATGCGTTCAACAGCCTCACGAGGATCATTTTTCCTGGCACAAGACATAATTTCATTCTAATCAATACTCCCAAGGCTATATTCCCCATATAAATGGGAGATAAAAGAAGAGACACATAGAAACAATAACTAACCACCCAAATGTACGTGCAAAATCAGAACCAGTACCCAACGGTATGAGCTGCACAAAGGCACAATGTAGTTATATCATCTGCTGAGAGACCCAATCATCAGATGTGTAACAGATGACTGAAGCTAAAACTACATGCATAATTTCCACAGGGAATAGTATTTTGATGACAGTTACTCACACCAAGTGCTGTAGAATGTGTAGGCTCTTTAACTTGACTGGTAACAGGTTTTCCAGCCCAGAAGAAACCATTGACAACCTGCCCATCGTAAGTTGTAGTTTGTGAGGAATATTCTCTTAACAAAATCTACTAGAAAATGAACAAAAAAATTGAATTTTCGGAAGTAGTAATGGTGCTCATTATGCCATTATCAACTGAATCTTAGCAAACCAACAGAAGAACAAACCTACAAAAAGTATAAGATCAATTTACAAAATAAATTTATTTGCATCCCTAATTACGTTGTAATTTGAAAGGTGATACTTATAAACTTAGACTACCCTAAAATGACAATAATGCCCTTGAGAAACTTTAATATAAATTATCATATGTATGTATCACATTAGATTTTAACAATCTCCCTCCAAAATATCTTTTCAATACATTTTCACTTTCTCCACTTCACCCTGTACTAATGCTTCTATTAAGAAAAGTCAATCAGATACACGGATGAAAACTGATATTCATCAAATTGCTTTACCATTCTAAATCTCAAATTGAAAAAAGAAAAAAAAAAAATCAAAACCAAGGATTAAAGAAATATGTAGAGAAGAAAAAAAAATCAGCCAAGAAACTTAGCACCTCATGAAGAGTTCCATCACCTCCAACCGCAATGACTGCATCAGCCCCCTCCCGTATAGCCTGCAAAGTGTAGTATGACAACAGCAAAGGAAGAATTCAGTAGAAACAATACAATAAAACCAATTAATTTCAGTTTTCAAGTGTTGATATGTTAAACTAACCTCTCTCGTTATGTCAATAGCGTGACAAGGACCTGAAGTTAAGGATTCACATATCTATCCACAACAAAGATACGAAATCATATGTATTAAAAATTTGACGGAAAAAAATGTAAGTTTACCGAATTCGCAAACTTCACGGATAGAATTCAGAAAGAGAACTCACATTACATTCTTTACCAAGGCGAGACCGTAGGTATGGAAGTAGCTGCTTCCACTCTTTACTCGTCCGACCATTAGCACCTGCACCGAAAATCCAAGTTCAAAAATTCAAACGTCTAATTGTAACATGTCGCCACTAAGTTGAGCTAAATAAGAAGGGAAACGGGTAATGTCCCCTCCAAAGTTTCTCAAAAGCCAAACAGAGAGAGAGCACGAAAATCAAGCAATCAACCAACCTCGAGGATTGACAACAAACACAAGGTCGCGTTGGCGAGAGGCAGAGGAGGAACCAACCCCACGGAAGCGTTCAGAGGAAAAATCGGGAGCCAAAGGAGGAAGCTCTGATCTGAGAAGCAAGGGTTTAGCCATTGGCATTCGAATGGGACCCTTGGAAGCTATACTATCTGTAAATTCTTCCTTACTGTTGTTGACTCGTGCGTGGCGTACTTTTGGTTTCTTCACGTAATTGTTCCGAAGAAGAGGTTAGAGGTAAAAGTAGCAAGTTGCTGAGTGAGTATAGGTTAGTACTTAACGTCTTAACAAAAGATGATGAGGATTTGTGAATCAGACAAGACACGTTGCAGTTGATAAACCAAAACCAAAGTCTACTATGATGTCATCTTCTACATCTGCATTAAAGATTTTGAGTGACAAATAACTAATCAATGATTGAAAACTTAACACTGTTCACAATAATAACGGCAAAACTTCTATCAAAATTTTTTAGAAAATTATGATTTGAATGAAATGTAAAAATTGTAATGGATATTAAATATTGTTTATCATTAGCACTAAGAGGAAATTGATAATTTAGCATGAATTATATAAATATTGAATGTTTGGTGTCATGACCCAAAGCCTAGGCACGTGACCAGCACGAAATGCAAGAAAAATCTCACACTCTATAAGCCTACACTTAAAAGAAATCATATGTTAAACTAAATTTACATAAATGATATTGCCATCTACAATCTACAATTTACTATATAGCAAATCTTACAAAAGCAAAAAATCCTGTCTGTGAATTTGTAGAGAAACTCTAGAGTTCAATAATATAAATAGAGTACAACCTGACACACACGAACAATGTGTGTTTCGCCTTCTAACAGTACATCACCTACTCCGACACTTCAAACCTTCTAAACCTCCAACTAAAAATAAATAAATGAAAGGGGATGAGTTTTACAACTCAGTGAGCGGCTAACCCATCCCAATTGTGGTGTTGGACACCACCACGCAGGGAAAGGGGTCACCAACTAAAACCAGCAATTATAACAATGTACAAAGATATATTAGTATAAATCTAACTACAACAATTTAACATGAATAATGATCTAAATGCACAAGGGTATAAAGTCAAAGGCAACACAATGAAAGGCAAAGTAAACTTCAAAAGAGAGTAAAAGAAGGCAACAATTAACATTTATCTAGAAATATTATAGTATAAGGCTTTCTAAGTATATAAACACCTTTAAATTTAATGTTTGGGAGGTAGAAGTTGTTCGCTTAAAAAAGAGGTGAAGAATTTGTTTTACTAAATCAAAGTTTGGTTATAAAACATGTAAGATAACTATCCTTGATAAAAAGATAATATTTTAGGGTTACTTGAATTTAGAGCCAAGGGAGAACCGTGGTAAACAAACCATTTTCATTAAAAAGAAAGTTTTCTAAAATATAAGTCTATTTTAAAGATTTGTTTAGAAAAAGTAAAACTTTGAAGGGAAGTAATAAAATTTATGAGTTGATAAAATAAAGTTTGAGTATGGAAAACAAGTTATGAAAGTTTCTTTTCAAATTTCATTCAAGATTTAAAAGTTTGCATAAGAATAGCAGTTAAGTTATTCGAGGACTAACATTGATTCAGAATTTTGTGGAGTATTAAATGAAAGGAGGAGTAATGGAAGATTTAAAACCATATGAAAATATCATGCCATCAAAATATTGGTCTTGCTTCTATATGCCTTCAAAAATAGTAGGAGCCAAAGTTTTAGAAAAAGTTATAATTCGATAAGAATGAAAACTTATTTTGTTCAAGAGGAAAGAAGAGCTTTTATGCAGACCACAAAAATCCATCAACACTCACATCTTTAGCACTTTCTTGTAAAGTAAACAACAACGATATTACAATCCAATGATACCATCTCAACCATTTGAGATAATGAACATATCCAGTACTGATAATACCAATATTCAACAGCACGCAATTATCAATTCACAACTAAGTTAAGTTGCCTTACAATAAACATAGCAAACATCATAACTTGGCTAGGCGTTACGTATCGTCGTCCCCAGCATTCATATTACTATTTCCACTTCCCACCTGGGCGTTACATATCGCCGTCCCCAAGAGTTTCTCATTTACATAACCATCTTCATTTCTATTTCCTTATCCACTGGGCGTTACGTATTGCCATCCCCAGGCATTTCTCATTTCTAGATCTATTTTCCTTCCCACTTAGGCGTTACTAATCGCCGTCCCCAAGGGGTTCTCATATGTGTTTCGTTTTCCATATCCACTTGGGCGTACGTATCGCCGTCCCCTAGGGGTTTCTCGTGTCTTCTTTTTTCAAACTCACACAAACACAATCACAACAATCACAAATACAAACATAAACACAAACACAAACATAAACAAGTTCAGTCAACCCAGGGCATACGACACTCAAATAAAAATTAAATACGTTACCAACATCAATCAACATTTTAAGTCAACAAATAAGATACACAGCCAAAATTTCATATTTTTCATCAAGAAAGCTTGATCAAGAAGCTTAAGATCAAATACAAGTAATTTAAGACTCACTAATTAAACATCAAATCGCCATTCAAATTTTAATATAAACAAACATAAGGATGAACGACATCGATAACCTTGTAAAGAAAATTAATCAAATTATAAAAATATAAGGATGACAATAAATTCATCTAAACACTAGAGTCAAGGCCAACTTTATAGAGTTCCAAATAATCAAGAGCATCATCCCCTACATCATCATTGTAAATAATTCAAGTAACTAGTATTGCACAACCAAGATTCCACAGTAAGAAAATTTCACAACAATTTGAACATACATCGTCCTCAACCCTTCATTGGGGAGAAATACAAATAGTCATCTCATCCCGCAGTTGGAGAGTATATCATACACAATCACTCATCCACAAAAAGGTAACAATTATATCAAGTAATTTAATTCCAAGTCAATCACTCACCAACATAATCAATATATTTAAAATGTGAAGGATTATATCCAAAAGTACTCAAGATTCCTAAATTTTGAGAAACTGTCAATGAAAAAGTTAGTTCACAAAATAAACAAAACCTTGCTACAATCAAACCCTCACGTGGGGCAAATAGGGGAGAGCCACTCATTAGGTTTTGCCAAATAGTAATGACACCCATTTGCTTATGATCTACACTTGGTGCGGGTGAATCTACAAGCACATGAACACAAACATTCAACCACACAACTTAAGGATTGACAATCAATAATCAAAAAGTCCAACTGTTCACAATAGCTAGACAAAGAATCTCACAAGACACCCATTTCCCTACACCTTTCCTAAGCAGTTACCAAACCCACCTAGAATCCTAACATCCTAGCCAATGGTCCAACAAGAACAAGATGCTTGGGTATTAATTTTGGAGCTTTAGTTTTATTCCGAAATTCATACGTTCAAGTTGAATTCTCAATTAAATCTCAAAACCAAAATCATTGACCAATTATCATAAGCTAATCATATTCTTTCTTCAAGTTAAACTTACATATGGTGATTACCACAATAAAAGCTCAAGATGCAAGGAATAAGTGAAATTCGTGGATAAGAACCGAAAGTTTGGAAAATGCTACAAGGGAGACGAAATGGAGAAACAAACGATACCTAAGAGAGAAGAGAGGAAGATGGTCTGCGAGAGGTGGTTGGAGCTCGAAGCCGACGACTTCTGGACGGCGGAAGGTGGCCGGCGTTGGCGACGACGGTGGTCCGTGGTGGCTGGCCGCTGGATGGAGAAATGGGAGTGAGAAGCACGACTTGGAGAGTGAAGAAAATGAGAGAGTCGTGTTTGGGGTTTTCAGATGTGGGTGGGTCGTCTCGTGATTTTGGAAAGTCAGGGGGTCAAAAAGGAAATTCTGAACTAGTATTTATAAGGCTGGAATTGCAGAAATATCCAAAAAAATGTTCAAATCCTTCCAAATAGTCTCTAAAAACTTAAAATTTTAGAAATAAAATTTATAGAAAAGATTTATATCTATGGATTGGTTTCCAGGAATAAATTCCAAATATGTAATTGTTTTTATGAAAATTTTATGTTTAACATATTTCGATTCTTACTCGAAGTTGTTCTATTACAGTGCCAAAATAGAAAGTTAGATAAATATTTTGACTCTGTTTGTTCCCAAAATTTTACCACAAGCCAAATAAAATGGATTTCAAATATGATAATTAAAATTATAAATTATTGAGTTTACTAATTTCTAAAAATTATAATCTAAAATCTCCTAATACTAATCTAAAACTAACTTACAAATCTATTTAAAATTTTAAAAATTACTAATTCTATTTCTAAACCTTTAAAACTAAATTCTAAAATTCTAAGATGTCACATTTGTTTTCAAACTTTTTATCACGATAAAAGTTAATCTTAAAATATTGTAATTGATTGCAGTACACTTCTTTTGTCATCCTCCCATTTCATGGCTACTCTAGGAGTATTATTAGGTAGTACCTTTAATTTGCTAAATGGTCTTATAAATATCAAATGGTTGACCCAAAAAAGAAAAATGATCAAAAAAAAAAAAAACCCAACTCATTGTGTTAACCTCCCAATCCCCTACCCTGGATTTTGAACCCCAACACTCTCCTCCAAACACATCTTTTTGACTCAAATGTGAAACGTTAGGGGTATAATTGATAAAAAAAAATATTGGGGTTATAACTAAAAATGACCCTATATATTAGGGATACCAATAACACTTTTGCCTAACATTATATATGTTATGTTATACTTGGTTGCACTCTAGTAGTATTAGTACCTATATATATGTTTAGATGACTCTTTTTTCATTCCATTCTTACACAAATTGATCATAATTAGTACTATTCTTAATAAATTATAAAATAAAAAAAGGTCATAAATATGAAATTGTAATGTTATGAACATGTCATTAATAAAAGTTATAGTGTGTTTGGTATACTATGATATCAAACAAGGTCACTACCTTGTGATATGTTGCACGTGCTTTCTTCTTGCACTCTATTGGAATCCCAAATCTAGAATGAGTGGTTCGACCTTCCGGTAATAGTTGAGATGCTATTCCACTGGATGCAATTGTGTAGATTTGAAACAAAGAGTATCTCAATACCGCACGAAAAATATACAATGAACTCATCTAAACATGCTGTATGTATTTCTAATACTAACAGCCAAAAACAATTTGAAATGCAATTAGTATACATAAATTTGATAATAATTCAAGTACGTCACAAATATCATCATATATATATATATATGTTGGGCTTGGTAATGTTGATCAGTTATCCTAAATGTAAACCAATTTAGTATTATAAATACATTTCTAACTCACCGTTCAAAAAAATAAAAAAGCTATACAGTTTGATGGACATGGACATGACATTAAGTGTTGCTGCAACGGCTAATTAAAGTTGAATTAAGTTGAGTTTTCAGTTGAGAATATGACATATATTATATAGGCCAAAGTACTATTTTGGTCCCACATTTATGCTCAGTGTTCCAAATTGGTCCCCCAGTTATTTTTCGTTCCATATTGGTCCCCCGGTTATGTAAAACTTGACAAAGTTGGTCCCTCTAACAGTTTCCATCCATTTTTCCGTTAAAGAAAAAGAGAAAATTGATTTTTAACTCTTAAAAGTTTAAATTTTTTGCATCAAGGACCTTTTTTTTTTATAATAGAACCAAATGTAAGAAAGAAAAAATAATTGGAGGTTAATGTTTATTTCACACAAAAATATCTCTCTCATGTACCTCACCTGTCTCCTCCCTACCTACGCCACAGTCACCGTATCCCTCTCCGCCGCATCCGGCGGCGTCGACCTCATGATCGCCGGCAACATCCTCAAGAACATCACCAAACTCGCTGGCAACAAACGCAGAGGAGGGCTATTTTCGTCACTTCGGGAACTGGTTCGCTGAGATCTGAGAGTTGAAGCAACCCATTCTCATAAACCTGTTTCCGTAGATATGAGAGACGAAGTGGCTGACTCTCACGGCCACATCACCAATTTCTCTCCCACACTCTCTTTTCTGCTTCGCTACCCCACCAACATTAATGTTACTTCACCAAGATCATTAAAAATCTTAGCTTTTTATCCTCAAAGCCTCATACCCATATGCAAATTTAACCCCCAAAAACCCAGATCTGATTTCATTATTCACTCAAAGGCATCGTCGTTTCTCTATTGTGCTGGTCGAATGGAGACAGGCACGAGAGTTCGATTTGGCGAGTTTGGTGATGTTCTTGAGGATGTTGTCGGCGGTCATGAGGTCAGCGCCGCCGGATGCGGCGGAGAGGGATCCGGTGACTGTGGCATAGGTAGGGAGGAGACAGGTGAGGTACACGAGAGAGAGAGAGAGAGAGAGAGAGAGAGAGAGAGAGAGAGAGAGAGAGAGAGAGNGAAAAATAACTGGGGGACCAATTTGGAACACTGAGCATAACTGGGGGACCAAAATAGTACTTTGGCCTATATAATATATGTCATATTCTCAACAGAAAACTCAACTTAATTCAACTTTAATTAGCCGTTGCAGCAACACTTATTATTTAATTAGGGCTTTTTGAGCCCGGCCCTAATAAGAGTAGGGCCAAAGAGGGTTAGGGCCGGGATTTATTAGGGCTAGCCCTAATTATTTATTAATATTAAAAAAATATTTAAATTATGATAATAATTCAATTTATATAACATTGTATATATTTTTTTAATTACAAATAAAGATTAATATTAAGTCAAAAATGATTTTTCAAGGGAAGATAATAAAAATCATATAGTAATGGATGGTTAAATAATAAATAATTTTGTGAAATATATTTTTTTTTACTCATTTTCACTTCCACGTTATTAATTTTAGGGTAAATTGCAGTTTGGTACCCCGTGGTTAGGGGCAGTTCCACTTTGGTACCCTGGAAGAAAAATTTTTGCAGTTTGGTGCTCCGTGGTTTGCTCCGTTAGCGAATTGGTCCCCTGTGCTTTATTTCCGTTAGGATTTAACGGCAAATGTGATTGTGACTATCTTAAAATGTCAAAAACCTCCCAACAAGTCTTCTCTTATGCGTTTAAGTCCTTTCCCTTTACTAAATAGTCCTGATTTAATTACACTTTAACCCCAAAAGTTTATGATTTATCAAAATAGTGTTGGGAAATCACAGAGCGTGAGCGCAGCGGAAGCGGAAAAATAAAATTAAAATACCATTAAATAATCGCGCAGCTTGTGATTTCCTACAGGATCCACTATTTGAGTTTAAACCAGTAAAGGAAGAAGTATACCTCAATTTCAATCGGCCGGTTTGAAAACTGCGGTTCCGAGAAGTCCACTCCAAGCGTCCCTCCTTTGCCGGTAATCCACACGAACAGTTTGCTGTCACCAAGGTGCTAGCCTTCAGTTCTCTTCTCCAAGAGAACTCGGGACCTCAATCTACGGCTCTTAAAATTCAAGAACAATTCTTGAACCTTAAGAGGAAAGTGGCGCAAGAAACAAGAACACTTCTTGTTTTCTCTCACAAAACCCTAAATTAGGGTTCAAGTCGATTTCTCTCTCTACACTTAGAGAAAGTCGACTTGCTCTCTCTCTAAAACCTAGGGAGCCAAAATTTTCTCTCTCTTCACAAGGAGAAAAAGTTCAAAGTCGACTTGGCCTAGGGTCTATTTATAGACTTGGGGAAATTTGATAATTATAATTAGGGAATCCCTAAATTAATGGATTATCAAATTATAAAAATATAAGATTACAGTAATATTATAATTTTAGGACTTGAATTCTTAATTAAAATATTACCTTAATATCTTAATTGAATTCAAAATGCAATCTTTGAGAATCAAAATGGAAGATCAAATCTTCCCTTGGACCCACAAAGCCATGCGCCTATCCCCCTCTATTTTTAAGAAATTTAATAAATCAAAATAACATTCCTAACTCTTAGGAAGTTATAACCAACTTATTTATTTCCTAATAATATTGAATTAAGATATTACCCTAATATCTTTAATTCAAAATTTGAATCTTGAAATCAAAATCAAATCTTGAATTCAAATTCAAATCCAAGTCATGACTTTAATTAATAAAACATTTCCATTAATTAAAATCAACCTAAAAGAGGTGCCACCCTCAATCCTCCTTGTCCTAATATTAGTGAATTTAATAAATCAATAATCTCCTAACTTCTAGGAAGCTTATCCAATTTATTATTCCCTAATATTTTAAACAAGAATATAATTGTAAATAGATTAATCCAATTAACTATTTAACAATCAATATATTTAAACTTGTCCAACAAATTTAAATATCACAAATGTAGATTTTATTTAAGACAAGACTTCATGTCCCAGACATTCAGCTATGTCTTAAATTGTGTCACTACAGTGACTCACGAATTAACCCTAATTTGTGTCCCTTAAGCGGTGTCTGGATCCTGCTCATGTGTGACCCAGCAGGCCCCGCGTGAAGTTGGCAGCAAGCCATCTCTATGACTCACAAGTCGAGAGTGAACTCTAGCAAGCCATCACGACTACCCAAAACACGTGAGTTATCATTTTATCAAAACCGATTTAACCTTAGTACCACCTTGTCATAGACCCTATTGTCACACAATATTTTGGTCATGGATAAGGCACGGGAAAGTCATCCTTAATCCAAACCACAACTTTCTCGATTTCCTGAGTTAGTCCCATTTTCCTGAGTGGCCACTCTTTCCTTGGAAAGACTCATCGAGGGCGCCAGTTAAATATCTCTCATCTTTATGAGGGACAAAATTCCATCTTGGTCAACCACATTCCTCAGCACTATAATCAACCAAACCCGTACCTAGCCTGTATGGCTACCCTGCTACGGGCAACGTTGGACTAGGCCAAAGTTTGACAACTACAACGCCGGAATAGTCAAGACCTCAGGTCTAAGGCATCGTGACAGGTGTACAGGAGAGGCTAGCTAATGACTAAACCCATGTAGGACACTCCGGGTCGGTCCAGCAACTTGTAACCCCTTACATAGTTGCACCATGACTCTTGCAAGGCATCTGGTGCATGTATCTCTATACACCGAGGTCATGCTGGTCTTAGTTCATTTCAAGTTCCCACTTGAATGATCGACCAGGGACAGATTTAGATTAATTATCTCATAATTAACCACGGATTGCTATCATAGTAAACATGCTAATAATATGATAACGACATAATTTATCAACTATAAATTAATCAAAAATATGTTTCTACAAACACATACAAAATGATTGGCCCTAGGGCACAATCTCCAACAAACTCCCACTTGCACTAGGTACAATCATCAATCTAGTTGTTCCTACACTAGGTACACTGATCAATGCGTCTAATCCCCATCGACGATACATGCCGCTCATGTATGACCCGTGCAAGAGGCTTCGTAAGAGGATCGGCAACGTTATCCTGGCGCTGCTACTTTGCATATCTTGACATCACCTCTGTCAATCATCTCTCTGACAAGGTGATAACGCCTAAGTATATGTTTGGTCCTTTGGTGGGACCTAGGCTCCTTGGCTTGTGCAATAGCACCACTATTTTCACAATACAAGGTAATAGGATCAGCAATGGTCGGAACCACACCAAGCTCAGCAATGAACTTCCTAATCCATACAGCCTCCTTTGCCGCATCTTATGCTGCTATATACTCGGACTCCATTGTAGAATCGGCAATCGTGCTCTGCTTGGAACTCTTCCAACTCACGCTGCCACCGGTTTTCTCATAGGTTGCCAAGAAACTTGATCAGCCCAAATATTGACATGTTATTTGGTCTTCTTTTCATGTGTTTAAAATGATAATATATTGTAATTAGACCAATTAATATGCTAAGGGCTGCACCAAGGTATGGCATAATAAAGTGGATAAAATAGGTTATTTAGCGTTTATTTATTGTACTTTATAAATAGGTGCTACTTAATGGTTTATTTAGTGTTTCAAATATCCAAACAGGGCCAAACCAAAAAGGGAAACATCTAGAACCAACGAGAAGACATCAATAAGCACAAGATATTCTTATGTCGTTGGATGAGCCGCCGGCCCATGGTAGCAATTCCCGCGACACACGTCTCTGAGAGTGTATGACGTCAGCAAATAAGCTTCAGCGCAATTTTAGGCTGAGTCGTTACTTGAGCCGACGATCCAAGTAAGAAGTCTCACAGCACACACAAGTTAATGGTTAAAAGAAATGTTTTGGACGGTCAGGATTCAAGATGTCAAAATACAGTCGAGATATTTCGCATATCTCACTGTGCCGCGATCCTGGGCCGCCAACACATCTCGCGGCCCAAGGCCAAATCAGTTCCACAACTTGCGGCCCAAGTCTATTGTTCGTGCCTATAAATAGAGCTCGTCATTCCACGCTCAGAGCACAGACTGCAATCCCAATCCCGCAGCAGTAGCAAAAATATTAGAATAGTTTAGAGTTTCTCTGCCTAGAGCATGAGTAACTAATTAGGTAGATAATTGAGGAATGTCTCAAGGATGTGGCTTGAGTGATGGAGATTGTGCCCTAGGGCCAATCATTTTATTTATGT
>QANZ01018931.1:18549-29739 GCA_003254925.1 Chamaecrista fasciculata
TATCATATGATGATACAGTCCCATAAAGATCTAAGAGTCACATAGAGATGTGATTGGTAAGGAGTTACCTACCTAAATAGCCAAAGGATGCATGATCGCCCTCAGCGACGGTAGACTTTGGTGAAATAGGGGTCTTAGCCACCAATAATAAATTTTACTGGGTTTTATAAAATGGTAGACATATTCCTGCTATTTAAAACTTTTCATATCTTAAGTTGTAGAATCAATGGCAACAATTAATAGTTCATCACTATCACTGCGATCCGTCCTTGAGAAGGACAAGTTGTCTAGGACAAAATTCCTTAACTGGTATTGTAATTTGAGAAGTGTTCTCAACCCAACGAAGGAAGCTGCTGACTTCCTCGACTGGTTTTATAATATGAGATTTGTTCTCACCCAACAAAGGAAATTTTGTGTCCTAGAGATCCCTCCCCTGAAGAGCATGCCAAGGACGCTCCAGGAGCATAGAGAATTGCTTAGAGAAGCACTTCAATGACTCTGTGGACGTCGCTTGCCTGATGCTAGCCACAATAGTTCAAGGAGTTGAACAAGGGAATATTGTCGGCTGATGAGATGGTCTCGCTTCTCAGGGAAACGTTCCAAAATCAGGGGAAAGGGAAGGGCAAAGGAAAGAGGAAAGGAGACGTCGAGTTTGGTGAGACCAAGCCAGCGGCTGAGCCTGACCCACTACCTACCAAGAAGGCAAGGCTTTCAAAGGATGCAATTTTCCATTTGAGAAATTGCAAATTGTATTGGGAAGATCAAAAGAATAAAAGGAGATGAGATCTGTACTTCTAGTATCCTCGTTATAGACGTTCACTTGTCTACTATAACCGCTTGTGTATTAGATACAGCATGTGGTTTTCACATTTGATGTGAAGGGTCTTAGAGACAGTAGAAAGCTGAACAGAAGCGAGATGAACCTACAAGTGGGCAATAGAGCAAGGGTTGCTGCTGTTGTTGTGGGAACATGCGAGCTTGTTTTGCCCTCTGGCTTATCTTATTGTTATCATGTACCTTCTTTAAAGTTCAAGCAATGCTTCGTTTTCTTATTTGATAAGGAAGGTTTTGCATGTGTGTGAACTCAAAAGAATGGTGTTCGATTTATAAAGATGATGTTTATTTGCTTATGCGATTTGCAAGATAAACATTGCATCTTGAAATTTGAACGTTGACACGATAACAACATCTATAACACCGATACAAAAAGGATTAAGGTTGGCGAACCTAATCCTACGTACCTTTGGCACTATCGTTTAGGCCATATAAACGAGAAACGCCTAGAGCAGCTCCATAGAGATGGACTTCTAAGGTCATTTGATTTTGAATCATATGATGCTTGCGAATCTCGCTTACTTGGAAAAATGACAAAGGCGCTTTTCACTGGCCACAGTGAGAGGGCATCTAACTTGTTGGGGATCATACATGGTGATGTATATGGACCCATGAGTACCCAAGCTGAAGGTGGTTACTCTTACTAGCTGCTTCAATAGGTTTGACTTGGGCTACCTATTAAAGCATAAGTCGGAGTCTTTTGAAATAGAGATTTCAAAGTAAAGTAGAGAACTGACTTGACAAGAAAATCAAGGTCTTTCGATCCGATCGAGAAGACGAGTATTTGAGTCAAGAATTTGTTGATCATCTTAGAAGACGAGTATTTGAGTCAAGAATTTGAGAAGACGAGTATTTGAGTCAAGAAAATCAAGGCTAGCACCTCGTGTTCGGGGAACTGTTCGTGTGGATTACCGGTGGAGGAAGGACGTGGAAACGGACTGCTAGACTCGCCAAGTATGACCAATCCGATTGAAAGCTTGAGGTATAACACTTTTCATATCTGGTTTTAAATTCAGCTAGCGGATCTCAGGGTGGGTTTTTCCTGGGGAGCGCAAGTTTTTTTTATTTACTGTTGCTTCCGCTGCGTGTTTTCCCCGGGATTTCCCAACAGACACAGCCTGAGGGGTTTGTATGTCTAGAGGAACCAGAGAAGGTATGCAAGCTTCAGAGATCCATTTATGGATTGAAGCAAGCATCCCGGAGTTGGAATCATCGTTTTGATGAGGTAGTTAAAGAGTTTGGCTTCTCACAAAATGAAGATGAGCCTTGTGTTTACAAGAAGGTTAGTGGAGCACAATTGTGTTCTTGGTGCTATATGTCGATGATATATTGCTCATTGGAAATGATATTCCCACCTTAGAAATAGTGAAATCTTGGTTGGGAAAATCATTCTCAATGAAGGACTTAAGAGAAGCTGCCTATATTCTAGGCATCAAGAACTATAGAGATAGATCTCGAAGGCTTCTTGGATTGAGTCAGAGTACATACTTGGATAAGATACTGAAACGGTTCAGTATGTAAGATTCCAAGAAGGGATTCATACCAATGAATCATGGATTAGTCCTGATCAAGAAACAGTGTCCTAAAACACTTGTTGAGCGAGGGCGCATGAGTGGCATCCCTTATGCTTCAGCAATTGGATCCATCATGTATGCCATGTTGTGTACTCGACCTGATGTGTCATTTGCCCTGAGCATGACGAGTCGGTTCCAACAAGACCCTGGTGAGGGTCATTGGACCGCTGTCATAAACATCCTTAAGTACTTGAGAAGAACTAAGGATGAATTCTTGGTTTACGATGGAACTGATGTGTAATTGGTTACACAGCTGCCCATTTTCCAAACTGACCAAGATGTTTTAAATCGCAGTCTGAATACGTGTTTTCTCCTGAACGGTAACATCGTGAGTTGGAAAGGTTCCAAGCAGAGCACGATTGCTAATTCTACAACGTAGGGTTGGTCGCGTGGAGACGCGGACCGTAAAACTAGTGTCTGAAGTATGCTTGGTGGTCATCCAGTGGAGACAGAAAAGACACCAAATGGGACTGGGTCCCCACTGACGTTCCGACAGTGATATATATTCAGACGTTATCACCTTGAGATGGTGATGTCAAGATATGTAAAGTAGCATTCGAGGATAAAGTTGCCGATCCTCTTACGAAGCCCCTGGCATGGGTCTTACATGAACGTCATGTAATGTCAATGGGGATTAGACACATTAATGAATGTTCCTAGTGTAGGAACAGTTTGATTAATGATTGTACCTAGTGCAAGTGGGAGTCTGTTGGAGATTGTGCCCTAGGGCCAATCATTTTATTTATGTGTTATTTGAACATATATATTTTTGATTAATTTATAGAGATAAATTATGTTGTTATCATATTATTAGCGTGTTTACTATGATAGCGTCCTTGATTAATTATATGATAATTAATCTAAAACTGTCCCTGGTCGATCATTCACGTGGGAACGTAAATGAACTAAGACCAGCATGACCTCGGTGTATAGAGATACATGCACTAGATGCTTCTCGAGAGTCATGGTGCAATTTTGTAAGGGTTACAAATTGCTGGACCGACCCGGAGAGTCCTGCATGGGTTTAGTCATAAGCGAGCCTCTCCTGTACACCTGTCACGATAGCCTTAGACCTGAGGTCTTGACTATTCCGGCATTGTAGTTGTCAAACTTTGGCCTAGTCCAACGTTACCCGTAGCAGGGTAGCCATACAGGCTAGGTACGGGTTTGGTTGATTACCGTGCAAAGGAATGTGGTTGACCAAGATGGGATTTTGTCCCTCATTAAGATGAGAGATATTTAACTGGCGCCCTCGATGAGTCTGTCCAAGAAATGCGTGGCCACGCTGGGAATTGGGACTAACTCAGGAAATCGAGAAAGTTGTGGTTTGGATTTTGGATGACATTCCCGTGCCTGATCCATGACCAAAATATCGTGAGACAATAGGAATTATGACAAGGTGGTATTTAGGTTAAGTCTTTAAAACGTTAAAGCGATAACTCGCGTGTTTTGGGTAGTCGTGATGGCTTGCTAGAGTCCGCTCTCGACTTGTGAGTCTAAAGATGGCTTGCTGCCAACTTCACGTGAGGCCTGCTGGGTCACACATGAGCAGGATCAAGATGCTATTTTGGGACACGAATTAGGGTTAATTCGTGAGTCACTTTGGTGACACAATTTAAGACATAGTTGAATGTCTTAGGACATTAAATCTTGTCTTAAATAAATATCTATGATTGTGGTATTTAAATTTGTTGGACAAATTTAAATATATTAATTGTTAAATAGTTTACAATTAAATTCTTGTTTAAAATATTAGGGAATAATAAATTAAATAAGTTTCCTAAAAGTTAGGGAATTATTGATTTATTAAATTCACTAATATTGGGTAAACAAGGCATGAGGGTGGCGCCTCTTTAGTCTTATTTTTATTAATGAAAATGTTTTATTAATTAAATAAAGATGACAAGGTTTGAATTTTGAATTCAAACAATATCTTTTTGAAAAGATATAGGATTTGAATTAAAGATATTAAAGTAATATTTTAATTCAATATTGTTAGGAATTAACAAAGTTAGTTATAACTACCTAAGAAGTTGGGTTGTTATAGAATTCCTCTTGAGCTACATGAGGATGGCGCCTATCTTAGTTTCTTGGAGTGCAAGATTTGATCTTGCACTTTAAGTTTAAAAGATATGTGCAAATCGAAATTATGATATAAAATATTAAAGTAATATTTTAAATTATAAAATCAATTCCTCATGACTCATTCCAACCAATAGGATTTGAGCAATGAAGATTTGATTTCAAGATTTGATTTTGAGTCTCAAATTTAAATTGCCACCTATTGAATTTTGAATTATAATATTAAGTGTGATATTATAAATCAAAAGATATACTGAGATATATTAAGATATTCAATATCTTAGGGATTTACTAATTGGATTAGGATTCCCTAAGATTGGGAATGAGGAAGCTATAAATAGAGGCCTAGGCGCCTAACACAAACACAACACACATCCAATTCTTGGTGAGACTAAGAATTTCGCCTAGTGCCCCATTGAGAGTAAAAATTCGCCAAGTCCTAATATTGTGAGAGTGAGTCGATTTTCTTGGAGAAAGAGAATTAGACCTGCACCTGATAATATTAGTACATCCCAATCAATCTTGAGAATCAAGAACAGTTCTTGATCATTCAAGAATCATAGATAGAGTTCCCGTATTCACTTGGGAAGAAGTGAAGGAGGCTAGCACCTAGGCATCTGCCAAACTGCTCGTGTGGATCACCGGTAGAGGAAGAACACTCGGAGTGGACTTCTCAAATTCGCGAACACGATAAGTCACCGATTGAAATATAGGTAAACATCTTTACTTTCCTGGTATAAATATAATTAGTGGATCCTGGAAGGAATCACAGAGTTAGCATATTTAATAAGTTTTTTTTTCCGCTTGCGCTCCCTCTGTGATTTCCCAACAGGTTTTGTGGCGGATCTTCACGAGGTATCCACCCATCCTTCGTTCGGCAGAGATCATTTCTCCACATTGGTTGTCGTTCTCGTCCTTGAAGAGTGTGGCTCGGATAGGGTTTCGTACCACTTTCCTATTTTTAAGATTTTTAAGTTTTATGTGTGGCCAATATCTTGTTTTCTTATTTATCCTAAACCGACATGTTTTATGCCATTTGGTCCTATAATAGTAGTCTCGCATAATAATACGATAAATTGCTTACTTATTTGCGATCGTACCTTTTTTTGTGATCACTGCGTCATTGATGAATGATCCATTGGGCTGATCCATGTCTTCAATAGTGATTCTTTTGCGCTTTGGATCGAGCACCTTGTCGATACCTGATCAGCCCAAAAGAGAACAAGTTATTTGGCCTTCTTTTGGTATGCTTATAATAATAATATATTAGAATTAGACCAATTAATATGCTAAGGGCAACACTAGGGTATGGTGGAATAAAGTGGATAAAATAAGTTAATTAGCGTTATTTATTGTATTTTATAAATAGGTGCTACTTAATGGTTTATCTAGTGTTTCAGATATCCAAACAGGGCCAAACCAAGGAGGAAATATCAGAATATTCTAGAAGATTGCATTGAGCACAGAATATTTATGCGCCACCACGTGGGTTGCCGGCTCAAACACGGAATTCACACGGCTCAGGAATATTCTGGAATATGACGTCAGCAGATAAGCTTCAGAAGACTCTAGATCTGTGCCGCCTCTTTGAGCCAGCGGCTCAAATTGGAAATCTCGCGGCTCAGAATATTCCAAGGCAGTAGAGTATGTTTTGCACGGCCTTGAGGTGGGCCGCCGGCGCAGCCCACGGCCCAAAGGTGATTTTCTCCCGTGCCTTATCCCTATTGTCACACAGGGTAATGGGACTAACTCAAGGAATCGAGAAAGTTATGGTTTGGATTAAGGATGACTTTCCCGTGCCTTATCCATGACCAAAATATCGTGTGACAATAGGGATTATGACAAGGTGGTACTAAGGTTAAGTTGTTGGCGTTAGAACGATAACTCACGTGTTTTGAGTAGTCGTGATAGCTTGCTAGAGTCCGCTCTCGACTTGTGAGTCATAGAGATGGCTTGCTGCCAACTTCACGTGAGGCCTGCTAGGTCACACATGAGCAGGATCAAGATACCATAATGGGACACGAATTAGGGTTTAATTCGTGAGTCACTTTAGTGACACAATTTAAGACATAGTTGAATGTCTAAGACATGAAGTCTTGTCTTAAATAAGATCTACATTTGTGATATTTAAATTTGTTAGACAAGTTTAAATATATTAATTGTTAAATAGTTAATTTGATTAATCTATTTACAATTGAATTCTTGTTTAAAATATTAGAGAATAATAAATTGAATAAGCTTCCTAAAAGTTAGGGGATTATTAATTTATTAAATTCTTTAATATTGGATAACAAGAGAGAGAGAGGGTGGCGCCTCTTTCTTGATTTTAATTAATAAAAATGTTTTGTTAATTTAAATCAAGATTTGATTTTGATTTCAAGATTCAGGTTTGAACTAAGATATTAGGGTAATATTTTAATTTAATATTGTTAGGGAAATTAATAAGTTGGTTATAACTTCCTAAGAGTTAGGCTTGTTATCTTATTTATTAAATTCCTATTAAAAGGGCATGGAGGATGGCGCATGTTGATATCCAAAGGGCAAGATTTGATCTTGCATTTTAGATTTCAAGATTGCATTTTGAATTTTAAATAAAGATATTAATGTAATATTTTAATTAAGAATTCAAACCCTTCTGACTCATTCCAACCAATGGGAATTGGGCATTCAAGATTTAGTTTTCAAGATTTGATCTTGAAATTTAAATTTAAATTGCCTTTTAATTTAAAATTATAATATTAGTGTAATCTTATAATTAAAAGGCTTAAGTGCACTTTTGGTCCCATAACTATGACAAAGGTTTCATTTTGGTCCCATAACTTTTTTTGTTGCAATTTTGGTCCCATAACTATGACAAAGGTTTCATTTTAGTCCCATAACATTTTTTGTTGCAATTTTGGTCCCATAACTTCTCAAAAGGTTCCACCGTTAGTCCCTTGGTAAATTCCATTTATATTTAGCCGTTAAGTATGACGTGGCATAGTAACTAGGATCATGATGTGGCAAAATAAGATGAAGTGGACTAAAATAGGAACTATATGCAACATATTAAAACTTATCTATACCCAACCACCATATATACAAAGAGTGGTACTAACAGTGACCAATCTGGTGGGGAAGAAGAGACTTCAAGCAGAAGGCACCGGCGAAGTCGATGGGATCCTCAGCCAAAGTCGCACGACCAAAGCGGCGACGACGACAAATCGAGAAGCGGAACGAGGAAGAGGAAATCCCGTTGGGCTAACGAGGAAGAGGAAGTACCACTCTTTGTATATATTGTGGTTGGGTATAGATAAGTTTTAATATGTTGCATATAGATCCTATTACAGTCCATTTCATCTTATTTTGCCACATTGTGATCCTAGTCACTATGTCACGTCATACTTAACGGCTAAATATGGATGGAATTCACCAAGGGACTAACGGTGGAACCTTTTGAGAAGTTATGGGACCAAAATTGCAACAAAAAAAGTTATGGGACCAAAATGAAACCTTTGTCATAGTTATGGGACCAAAAGTGCACTTAAGCCTAATTAAAATTAGTAATTCCCTATTTTCATGAGTTAGGGAAAACATTCTCCCTATTTAAAGAGAGATATACAAGTCGACTTTGACCACCCTTATTAGTGAGACTAAAAATTCGACTTTCCTAGAGAGAGAAGAGAAAGTCGACCTAACCTTAACAGGTTTAGGGTTTGAGTTGTGTGTGAGTTTTGGTGTGCCACTTCCTTGGAGTTTTCAAGAACCGTTCTTGAAAACTCAAGATTTGTAGATTGGGTTCCCGCATTCTCTTGGAGAAGAGTTTGGAGGCTAGCACCTGGGTGTCTGCCAAACTGTTCTTGTGGATCATCGGCAGAGGAAGAACACAATTTCTTGGGCTTCTTGGATTCGCGAGTTTAAAGCAACCGATCGATTTAGGTATACATCTTTCCTTTTCTAGTATAAATACATTTAGTGGATCCTGGAAGGAAATTATAGGGTTATGCAAAATTTTTAATTTTTACTCTTTTCCGCTGCGCTCGCTCTATAATTTCCCAACAGAGTGGACGTAGGATAGAGAGAAAATCCTTTTATAGAGATTGGTATCTTTATTTGAACCACTATAAAGTTGGTTGTGTTGTTCTTCTTCTCTTAACTCTTTTATATTTCGCATTTTACTTTGTTTGAGGTAAGGAACTCTTTTCTCTAAGGAAATTGTTTCATATAGAAACTGTTTTCATAAGAGAAATTGCTAAGGAACTATAAGAGGAGGAATTGTTCTAAGGAACTTTTTTAAGAATTGTTTTAACTTAATGAAAAAGTTTTAATTTCCAATTCACCCCCCCTCTTGGTATATTTTTCCTTGTGCATTCTGACTAACAACTTGTTTGGTGGATAAAAGGGGAGTTTTGTTGAAAAGATATTTTTAAGAAATTACATTTAAATATCGAATTTCTTTCTTTTCTTCCTTTTATTCTCTCTTTAATAAAATAGACTTTTCTGACATTACAACCCTATTAAGAGCTCTTAATATTAAAAATTGTTATTTCATCTAAAGTAGAGACTTATGGAACCTTTACAAGCTTATGGTAGGAAACTTAGTCTAAAGATGACTAGATGGTATTCTTAGTGGTTTCAGGCCCTCATCATAGCAAAAGACAAGCGACGGCGCAGATGTCACGTCATCAATGTATCTGCAGAGCTTCAAGAAGGCAGATTTCTTTTGCGTCAAGATTTGATCCGTGAGAATCTCCCACGGAGCACGCAACCTGAAGAGTACGAAAGTTACAAAGATCTTCCACATCTCGTATCTCCAAATCGTCTCACGAAAATCAAGAAAAATCTCGTGAGCCGTCATAGTGAGCTGGCGGTGCAGTGTGACGGCACAAGTTCATTAAACTAGGCTTTAAATCTATGTTTCTCACAACAAGTAACATCGGTACAGACGAAGAACGAGACTACAAGAGATCCTCGAGACTCAAAATCTTAATTTACTCCACTATAACTCACATTCACAATTTTCGGGTTTTCTCTGTAGAGAAAACGTGTGTATGTATTCTTGAATGAAATGAATACCAAGTCTCATTATGTGATATATATGGGAGAAATATATTTGGAATATCTTTTCAAAAACAAATTTTGTAAGATACTCTCTAAATAGTCTCTAACCACTTATTTGGATCTTTTATCCATTAACAATTAATTTAATTAATTAGTTAAAACACCAAATAATAATAATTTATATTATTATATTTGATCGTGTTTGACTGGGTCCAATCCACCAAGGGTGGACCCATAGTCCAACAAGATTAATTATGTAAAAATAAAGTAAAAAAAAAATAGAACAATTACTACGTCGTTAAAACATAATCCTATTCTCGTTGGAACTCGTTCAAGGGTCCTTGTGAAGTTATCATGGAGTTCTCATAATTTTGCAAGTATTGTCGTCGTTATTCTTAAAAAAAAGGTCAAAGTGTAAATTTGGTCCCATATATTTTGCTAAGTTCCCAATTTGGTCCTTATCTTTTTTTTGAGGCACTTTTGATCCCATATCTTTTGGTTAGATTGCAGAATTGGTCACATATCTTTACAAAAAGAGATCAATCATTAAGTGATCCTTTTACAAAGATATGAGACCACTTCTATACCTGAACCAAATATATAGGACCAATTCTGCAATAGACCCAAAAATATGACCAAATCAGTAGGAAAATACTATATTGGACCAAATTTGCACTTTGGCCAAAAAATAATTGATATTTGAGTCTACAATTTTTGTTGGGAATTGAAAAAGTCAACAAATTACAAAACTGAAAGACAATTAATGGTTATTTATGTCCATAAAAAATAAAAAAAATAAAAGTGAACAATAACTACACAATTAATGCAAAATCCAAAATTAAATTGTTATCATTATTGGAAAAATTAGATATTATCAATAGTTAAAATGGTATAAAGCTAATAAGGACACAAATATATAAATGGTTTTAAAATACCTTACCTTATGTAAGAAAACCCTAGTGATTTCCCCATCTATTTAAGATATGCACCTCGCCTCCACAACAACTCTTAATTCAAATCTATCATTTCATCTCTTTCATATCTCTTTCAAAACAATTCAAGCTTCATATATATCGATGGAAAATACTTCTATTCCTTCTGCTCAACCCATATTAGAGGATCAGTTGTCTGGGATGGAGTTACAGCCCTACATTGGGCACGACAACCAGAACCATATTAACAGAAATCAACTTCAAATGATTATTGAAGATTTAAAAAATAAAATCTTAGTAAGTGATTCTTTATTTTTTTGAGAGTGGTGATGGTGGGGGGGGGGAGTTTAATTTTAACTCTTCTTGAAAGTTAAACTTTAAAATTTTTAGTTATGGTGTTGAATCTAGAAAAATAATATATTGGTTTTATAAGTGGTTTTTTTCCTTTTGATTTTGGATTTCACTATGAACTAAACTTGAACATTTGTTTGGGAATGATTCTCTAGCTTTTTTTCATTTTTTGGTGTGAAGGAATGATTCTCTAGCTACTTATATGTTTTTTTTTCAACATTTTCTTTATAAATACAAGAATTATGTAAGACTTTTCCTGGTGGTTTAACAACTTTTTCTCTTCTTTCTTGTATGAGATGCAGAGATCAATCAACGAAATGAAGGCTTTAAACCAAACGACGATAGGCAAAGAAAATTTAGAACGCAGTTCTGCTCTC